>WBMV01002155.1:1580381-1818510 GCA_013396655.1 Campylorhamphus procurvoides | reverse complement strand
TTTTTTTTTTTTAAGTTTACTTTGGATGCCTGAGCAGGAATGTCAGGCTTAGTCAGAAAAATCTGATGCCTGTTGATGTCAGAGAGAAAACCAAACGTTTCTGTAGATGCTCTAACAAGTCCATCTGATATTTTTGAATCTAGAGTTCCTATAGCTATTAGGCAAGTTCATTATAGCATGAACTAATACAGTATGAAAAGAAAGAGCCATCAAATGGAGACTTTAGTGGAGACAGATTTTATTTCTTGAAATGTAATTGGTTTTCCTGGTATCAACCATAGATGACAGTGCTACTGCAAATTAGAGTTTGAATTTCCTTGACTGATATTGTGAGAAAATCAATGGTTAACCTTTTGTTTTGTTCTCAAAAATATTTTTGTAACACTCTGGAAATATATTAAAAATGAAAAGAAGTTAATTGCATGCTAATTTAGGTCCTGATGGTAATAGTATTCTCAAGAAGATGTTACAGAATTAACTATTAAGTGACTACAGCTCTCAGATCAGTAGTCAATTTCCGGAGAAAAAAACTCTGATAATTCATATCATACTATATTATAATCTTTGTTAAATCCTGTGGTTATCCTGTGCAAATAGTTGTCAAAGGTTTTGTATTATTATTGAATCTGCTTTGAATCTATGGTCTCCTTCTGGAAAAAAAAAAAAAAAAGACCAATTATATACTGTACGTAAAGTTCCCTTGCCAGAAGCCATTTAATATCACCTTTTGACTGACTCTAAGCTTGTAATGTATTTTATACTCAGGGCAGTTCTACTCAGGCTGTTGCAACTGCTGGCTTGTTGCTGCTGGTGCTGTTCCAGGAGTACAAGTGGAGAAAAGTCTCTTTTTTTTGTTATTCTGGCACTGCAAGAAAAAGAACCATTAGCAACAAAAAATTTTGGTGACCAGTAGGTCTCATAAAGGTTTGACTTAATGAAAAATTTAAAGGGCTGTGTAGCATGGTAGTGCCAAGGGGCAGGAGTCCTGGGCTAGGCATGAATGGATAGCATAGATGAAAAGTGGATGAGAGTAATGAAATTTTATAAGCAGAAGATACTGAAAAGTGCTGGGTAAGGAGCCAGAAGAAGAAGCAAAATTCTGTGACATCTCAAATAAAGAAATGGGCAGCCTAACTATGAGGTTGAGATGAGAATTTATTAAGATTAGAAGCGATTTTGTATACCTGGCGGGAGGCTTTGCCCTCAAGGGAAGAAGTTTCTGTATTAAGGTGTGCTGCAAGCAGAGCAGATACTGCCATTGGAAAAAAAGGTCATTCTTTCTGTTTTCCTCATGTCACTGAGTGGCAAAGCAAACAGTAGAATTAATATTCTGAGCCCAGCAGTCTTTATTAAGCAGACTGTTGTCACCTCTCTTTCCATTGATCAGATGGCTTTTCACTTAGCAAAATGCATCAGCGTTGAAAAATGGCAAAGTGATTTGGGGCCCTTTTATTGTCAGTCTCTGTCTTCACAGGAAACATATTCAAACTTTCAGTGTGAAGAGAAATATTAGACAATTATGCCATCACCATATCATACTTCTTACTAGAATGGTATAGTTGCTATACCATATAGCAACTAACTTCTGAAGTGGTAAACTACTTCTCCTATAATTTTCTATTATATTCTCATCTTCCTTCTCTTTACATTGTACAAGTAAGAGTAAAGCCAGTAAGTAATTTGATTTGTTGCCTTTAGATAAATTTATCTTTAGATAAAGTTCTTTATCTTTCACCTAATTTCCAGTAATGACTGAGTTTGCATTCTGTAGTAAACACTGCAGAAAATACACTCTGTGGTTTCCACATTCAGAATTTTTGAGGTGGAACTACGACAGATTACTTACTAGCTGTTCTACATAAGAGTGATCCTCCTA
This sequence comes from Campylorhamphus procurvoides, assembly GCA_013396655.1. Lineage (NCBI taxonomy): Eukaryota > Metazoa > Chordata > Aves > Passeriformes > Dendrocolaptidae > Campylorhamphus > Campylorhamphus procurvoides. Next base: position 1,816,634 of record WBMV01002155.1, on the reverse strand, counting down.
CCATAAGCTGGTAAATTTTCTCCAATCAAATCTCTTTCCACGCTGTTAATTTGCTTACTATCATTTTGTTGTTAGAGCTAAGTTTCACTGTTAAGGTTCTGATGTTTTACCAGTTTTGGTTATTCATTGTTCGAGTTAACTTTTTTCCTGGCAAAAGATTTACAGTTTGAATGTTGATAGATTCTTGTACATGGTCTGGGATTGAACTCCTGACCTGAACTGACTAAAGAGATTCCAAACTATGTATTAGAACTGGGGTAAGAACATCCAAGGCCATTGCTCACAGTGGACATTGGTCTGTTGGTGGGAGGTAGTCAGTGGTTGCCTCTTGCCCCACTTTGCTTTGTGGGGTTTTTTCCCATTTTCTTTGATTCACTTGGAGGTTGGTTTGTTCATTTGTTTTTCTTCCTACTCACTAAACTTTATCTTAACTCACGTTTTTTTATTGCTTTGGTCCTTCCTTTCTCTCCCCCATCCTGCGGGGGAAGTGTGAGCAAGCAACTGTGTCTTAGTTGAAGGAAAAAAACTAAGATATCTATGTTGGCCAAGAAATAATCCCTCTCCTTTAAATTTAGAAAACAGAACTTTAATTAGGAAAAAATATATGTAAAGGAAAAGATAACAGTTCGTAACCGCAACATATATATATATATATACACAACAACAGTCTGCAACAAACCCCTCCGCCCCTAAGTGACAAGGCAAAACAGTCTAAAAGGTCCTCTTGGCTGCTCCCCAAAAAGGGGAAATGTGATTATATCCACGGACAGCAGGTGGCGCTGACGCACCCGGCCAGCTGAGCTCTCCCCTCAGGTGAGGTAGCAGGCAGTTCCCAGGTTTGTTCCCGTAAGAGAAAAATGGAAAGCAAAGCAACAATCCTGTGTCCACAGGGGCAGGGAAACTGGAGCTTTCTCCTACCCCTTTTTTTCCTCACAGCAATCCTTGTGGTGGTTATGAATGCTCACGGATGAAAACAGTTGAGAAGGGAAAAAAGGAACACCATCCAGTATCCAGTGATGCTGGGATCGGAGTGTGTGTCCCCGTCCTCCTACTCCGCCGAGCGCTGAGCTCTCTGACCTGTTGGTGCAGATGATGGCTGTGGTCTGGTTGGGAGTGATGGTTTCCTCCTGTTGAGGTCCTGCTGCTCTTCTGAATCCAACAAGTTGTCCTCAAGGTCTTCTGAGCCCCGTTTATGTACCCTCAGCGAGCACCCAGTCTCTCCCCCAAGGCGGGGACTCACACAATGGGTGATTAACTCTGTGAGTTATGGGGTATTGTTGAACCGTTGATGGCCCATTAGCACCCACGCCCCCTCAGGCCGGGTGTGAAGGTGCTAACAACTCCCTGCTGCAAATGGTCCATTGTTCTTGGGAAATGAGTAGAGGGGGTAGAATACATAGCTTTGATCACCTCCACACGGTGATAACTGGTCCCTCCTGCTGAACTAGGACAAAGTGGATGGAAGCTTAGGTGCTGTTTGGGGTCAATGTACCACACTGTTCTTCAAACACTGGGTATAAAAGATGTTCGTAGTGTCATAATCTGGAAAATCTGTCCATTTGTCTTTTCCTCTGAGAACAGTTGATCCTGCAATCATATTTAAGAACAAAGCATATCTTTGGTTATTTGGTGGTGTCCTTCATCTTACTCGTTAAGGTGGCTAATACATTTGCCTGATATTATGGTCATTTGTTTGAATAAATGTCATCATTATACTGATTAATGTCCTGCCTTTCATAAAACCCATAAAATTTCCTGTCTAAATTCACATTGTCCTATCTTCAGTGATGCAGAGCCACTATTTTTCATATTTAATACACTGAAAATCAGTTTGGAAAAAGGACTAGAGGAATGGAACAAACTTTTAAAAGATTTTGTTCTTTCTTAGATGTTGAAATAAGGCTAAAATATTACGTAAGAATCTAGGCAGGTGGGCAATAGAGGTTTCCCCCTTGTTCCATGCTGGAATCATTGTGGAACAGCCACAAAACCCAGGGTAGCTGAGAACGGATTTCAGCAGACCTGAGCTAGAGTGAAGATTTAGGCACAGAGTGATGGATTTGAGCTTGGTACGTAGTTCCTCAAGCTGTCTGTGATACTCTGTGCTGAGCATATCTGACAAGGCTTAATGTGAGAGTCATAAAGTCTAATGTGTCTTTTCTGTCCAGCTCTCTAGCCATTCTACACTATAGGCATCTCTGGAATTCAGTATCAGGCTGAAACCACCATAATCTAGCAAGGAGGAGAAAAAAACAGCTCCAAACTGGTCTTTGAAATGCTTATAACAAAGGGGCTAAACTGCTACAAATGTGAATTGTCAGATCATCTGGATGACATGATAGGTTATGACAGTTTCAGCAAAGAAAATTTTCCTTGATCAATTTGTTGTTTTCTATGGAGGATAAGCTTTTAATATTTTCTGTCCCTTCTCAAGGACTTCTTCTGTTAAGGACTCAGCCTTGGGTCCTTTGTATCTCATGCCCTACTTTTCAGTGTCCAAATACATAAATGAAGAACTTCAGATGGCATCTGAAATGCTTTATGTTTGGTGGATCCTTCCCAGTCTCAAGTTCTCTTTAATTCTTTGTTCTCAGCCAGTCCTTTGGTCTTTTGTTTGCTTTTGTAGCACAGTGGGACAGCCAGCTCCCATGACTTGCAGATGACAGCAGCAAATGTTTCTCCTGCTTCAGGGAATTGCTGCGAAGTGTTTCTCCTGGGTTAGCTGTTCAGTCAGTTAGCTCAGACACAGGCTGCTTTCAGCATCTTCTCTTTCCTGGGCTCAGCTCCAGCGGTGTGGAGCTCCTTCTGCCAGTGCTTTGTCAGCACAGACTAGAAATTATATTGCAAAGGTGTCAGTCAGATTTCATGTGGCAGCTCTTGCTCCTCCTCTTCTCTCATGGCTCAGTGTACAGATGGAGGTGCTGTCAGCACTGTTTAAAGTCCTGTTTTGTAAGCTCCTACCTAAAGCTGTCCTCTGTCGGTCAGACAGGAGAGGGACACCCATTCCCTCCCCTTCTGGAGTGATTCTGTGCTGCTGTCTCTGAAAGCTGCTTCTCATTCTCCATCTGGCTGTGGGCTACAACCTCTGTGACTAACACTGTGCTTTGCTGGTGTTCCTGCTGTTGTTTTAAGGTTGATCGTTCTTGTACTACAGTGGTTTTTGTTTCTTTCCTCAAATTGCTTCTCTATAATTCGCCTCTCCTATAATGTGTGTCTACATTTTTCTGATGAAATTAGAACTCTTTCCGAAAAAGATAAATAATGAAATTATGGAATTTGGTACTTTTTGTGATAGCTATTTTTTTTCTTTCATGAAAAGCCCTTGGTTATTATCTCCATTCCAGAATATGGTTTTGTAAATATTGCTGACTATAGTTATTGTGAGGGTAAAATATTTCCCCCTATTTATTGGAAGATACAGAGAGTTATCCTTGTTTAGTCCCTTAAGTGTGGTAAACATATATTCTAGATCATATTGTTCTAAAGAAGCAAGAATTGCTTGAAATTTCAAAACTTCAGAGTCTGAAAATTAATAGTCCAGTGATGGTTTTCTTCTCCTGGGTAGATAACATGTTAGTGCCTTTGCAAATGGCCCTTAATTTATACCACTTACTGATGCCTGCTACTTGTTTTGTAGATAATTTGTGAGATATTTGTAGAGAGTGTGTATAAATATGTACTATTTTCCTCAAATTAAACTGCTTTGAATATTTTTTGTTAACTAATTAATATCTTTATTATTGTAGTTTGCAAATTAGATAAGTGTAGTTAAAAAATCCAGCATGTCATTTTTTTGCATCTTGCATTGAGTTTTGTCTCATAAAAATGAGATGCCTAAGTGCAGATATTAAACAATTCCTCAAAATATCATAAATAATTACTACTACATATGGGAATCATTTAGAGATGCTCATACATGAAATAGTGTTTTTCATAAAAGTATGTCATTAATAAATAATTATACTAATGGCAAATATATATGAAGAAATATCAATTATGGTCAGTGCTATTTCAGTATGCTGTGTTCATGCAAGTGTCAGAAGTGCATTACAAATTCTGATTAATCTTGAAAATAAACTGATAGAAAAGCACAAAGGTGAATGTCATTGCAAGAATATTTATGTGAGATTTTGATTGAGTCTTTCATGCTGAGTGCTGCAGGTGAAGTCAGAGTAGCTTCCACCTATAAACTTCTAGGGGTATTTATTGAATACATTGGCGTTTTAGTCACTGGTGGTTCAATGGATTTCGTGAAGTGTGGTAATCTGTTCTTCTTTATAAAGAAGAGCTTGTAGATGTCTCCATCTTGCATGCCTTGCAAAGCAGTCATTGAAGGGGATGCTCTTTAAAGAACTGCAAAATATTCAAGGGTGGGTTTTTTAATATATTTTTAATGTCATAGACTTTTTGTCTACACATATATTTTATTTTTCTTCTTGTGGATAGTTAAACTATCAGATTCACCAAATTATGTTTTTCAAAGTGCAATGGCTTATTTTAGCCACAATACAGTTAGAGAGATTCATCATGCAGTATGTGACCCTCTATGCTACAAATAATATTTGTAAATAGAAAGCATTCTTCAACCTGCTGCACTGTAAGTGGTGTAGCTGGCTTCAGCTTCTAGTGAATCCGATTTTTGTCAGGCAGGAATAAAGGAATAGCCCTTTGTCTCCTGTTCTAACCATTGTATTCCCTGTGCATATCTGATGGACATGTACAGACAGGCTGACAACAGATTTGTTATCTCCAGGCCAGCAGAAAAATTAAATAATACAAGTAGGAGTCTAAAGAGCAGTGAGTATACAATAACAAACTGACAAACCCTTACAAAGCAGCTGAAGGAAAAGGAGAGCTGTTTGATAATCCTTGCCTTTGTTGGCTTACTTTTTTTTTCTTTTTTTTTTTTTGATGGAACAAATATTTAAATTAGAAATCGATATAAAATGCCGTGGGTTTTTGGAACAAGTGTATTTTTTTTTTGTCCCTGTTATGTGCTACTTGGAAAAAGTCTTAAGGTTAATTCATGCATGTATTGATTTTTAACCCCTGGGCTAGTTGTGCAGTCAAGGAAGTGCAGCCAACAAAATAAGGGTGTGCTTATATTTAACAGTTCTTAATCCTGGGACTAGCAATTTTTGTCTAGTCTAAGGGTGCTCCCAAGTGATGTAAAGCTTTTTACTACAGCAAAAGAACTGTGAAAGTTTATATCAGGGAAGAAAAAAAAACAACAAAACAAACCTCAGATGTTATTTTTAGTTGAACTGGAACAGTACCCTTCACTCCCCTTTGCTTTGAAAGTTTCAGGAATTTTTGCTTGTTTATTTTTTTTAAATTAAGAATAAAAATCACTTTAGAAAAAACAACTTGCATGGTTATGAAGATCATTCTCACTTTTCCCAGAACTGTATTTTTGTTCAACTGAAAATTTTTGTTTTCAGCACAAAATTGTCCTTTTTTTCATAGTTTTCATTATGTGAATGCATAAAAATGAGTTGCACATGAACTAAAATTAAAGAAAAGAAAATGTTTTTTAAAAAATTTAAGTAAAGTCATTGAAACAAAACACTAGTACTTTTTTATCAGGATATTTTTTTACTGAACAGAAAAAGAGAGTATTTATTCTTCTTGAGTTAGTTCTTCCTGCTGCTGAGCACACCTTGGATGTGTTGGTGCAGTTCTGTTTCCATTGTAAGACTGTTCTGGCATCTTCCCCCTCCCAAAGAGGTGATGGTGGTCAGTCATTTGCTTGTCCCCCAGCAAACGTAGAAATTGTTCTTGCTAATCTGTCCTTGGAGTTTCATACTTACTTATGGTGTTTATTGCATAGTTTTATTACATTATTTCTTAGCAATGTAATAGTATTTTTTGAAATAATAGTTGTTTGAATCACTCCTACAGGGAACATCTATGGAGTTCAAATAGACACTTATTTCCTGAGTTTTCTCCAGTTTCTACTCAACATTCCTCTTTCAGGCAGAGGGTGGGAAATTGTAAAAATATAAAATAGTACATGGAAATCTCCCTAATAATTTCAATAAAGAAATGGCAGATCAGTATCAGAGCTGAACTGTGTCTGTTGCTTTTGATAATTTTGCAGTAGCAGCGTAACTAACCCAATGTGTACCCACTATGGCGGGTTTTAGGCTCAACACACTGATCAGGTGAAAACTGGCTTAGAAAATATGAAAATCAACCTCACTTAGACTTGTACTGATTAATTTTACACAATTTCTTAGAAGTTTCAAGAATACAATGACCCCTGTTGAGTCAGTTAATTTGTACAGTATGTCCAAACCACTGCAATAACACACAGAAAAGGTCATATTTGAACAGATGATTGGTGATCCCATGCTTTGATACTGCCCTGGCTTCCTCTGATAAAAGCTGAAAACATTGTCAGAAAGCTAAGCAAAAACTGTCTCAAAATTTATTTATTGTTCTCACCTCTCTTTTCTACCCTTCTCACCCTTGTCCTCTGAAGAAGGACAAAGAGAAGACTTTAAGCCTCTCGAGTCAGGCTCGAATTTCTCATGAGAGTAGGCAGGGGGACAGCTGTTTGAGCATGAAGGGAGCTTCCACACTTAGTTTGCTCTAACCCAAGTCAAGGATTTCGTTAAGGGTGTTTGGGTTTTTTTCCCCCCTCTTACTTGTTTTTTCACTATTGAATCTGGATGCTATTGAATCTTTTTTTTTTAATTATTTTGTTTTAATTTTAATCCATTTACCAGAATAGACTCAGCCGTGTCCACTCTGTTTTTTTATCTTCCCTTTTTTTCTTTTCCCCTCTGCTTGTGTTCATGTCCTGCTTTACATCAATCCTCTGTTGTTTTTCACTCCTTTTTTCTCTCAGAAATACCTGTTTCATTATTCCATTCTGCTCCTTTCTTGTAAAGCCATGTGACTCATGCTAAGGTCCTACACAGCTTTCTTGCTGACTTGGTTCTCTTGTGAACAGTTCTCTGGACAAGGACTCTGTCGGACATCATTTGCAGCCAGACCTGTAACCATGACCCTTAACCCCCTGCTGTTCTGCACATGGAAGTCAGCATCCAACTTCCAAAGTGCATTTATTGCTGCTCTAAAGACAAATAAAAAGTCACAGCTTAGTTTAACTAACAGCTCAAGCTGCATGCATGCATGTTTTTTATGGTTTGATTTTCAGGAGTAGCACTGGCACTACACAACAGACAGTTTTGTACGTTCTCTCTTCTTTCCTGTAAATTGTTATCAAATGGTAGAGTCCTCAGTCTTGAAAAACAAAATAAAATGAACAAACAAAAAACATTCAACACCAAAAATATGTTTGGAGAAAGAGCCATGTCACCTACCCATAAAAATCAATTTTAAGAGATTGTGTAATAAATTAATAGAGGAAGAGACAGGTTCTTCTGAAGAGCAAGTCAGAGAGGAAGCCCAGCCTAATACTTCCTCTGCTTTTCCACTAATTAAGATGCCTTTCTTTTATTTTTTATTTTGTTTAAAGTCAGATGTCTCAGTCTGAGCAGCATAAAAACATAACATTCCCATTGCCCCATCTTGCCATACTGCTCACCTGAAAGGTCCCACGCCTAGCACCTCACTCCAAGCAGCCAGAGTTGTGCTGGAGGGGGATGTGTAAGAAGCAGGACGAGAAGACACCTGAGGTTCACCCAGTGGCAGTGGCCTTGTAGTGCACACAGCACTGGCCCCTTGCCGTGGCACAGCTGGGAGCCTGGCTTTACACCCAGCAGGGCAGTGCCCCAGTCTGCAGAAAAGTCCAAGCAGATTCATCTTGCATCGATTTCTGGAGTCAGGAGACTTTTCTCTCAAGTTCCAATATATTCGAGGTGCTTAATCAATATCAGTGTTGAGCTGCCACCCATAACCATTTGCAGGGATATTTTTCTTTGATTTTCTGACTTACTCATACACGTGTCTTAAGAGATTAAAAATGGGAAGACTACATGTGTAGATGTTTTTGATGAATAGGATCTTTAGCAGAAATTTAATAACCTTAAATATAATATATTGATCTTGCTCTTGCTGTTACAAATGCCTTTAAAACTGCAACTTTTTATTTTATTTTTAGTTACAGTTACATGGAAAGACAAACAGTCTTAGCACCTGTAATCTAACATGTGACATGATGCAATATACAGTTTGCAGCCATGAAAGTCAGGAACTTGAATGTTATTTGTTAAGAAAGAGAGAACATGTTAGAAGGGTGTATTTTTAGAGAGAAATGAAGCAAAAGGGAGAGAATTCATGACATATTCATTACCATACACCTTGTAAGTGGCTATGGAAGTCAAGTACATTGATGAATTTTAGTGAATGCATTGACAACAGTAAAAAAATACTTGACTGGTCTGTGTTACGTATACTCTGGAAGGATTTGATGGTGAGCATAACATCCTATAAAACTGCTAATAAAAGGCACTGTTAAACCATGTTGAGTTCTGGCTCCTGCTGTTAGTCTTGATGTGGAATGGGCAGTCTGGTCTCTGTGTCTCTGAGTTAGCCTGCCTAGATCAAGACAGCATTTCAAACAGTACATTCTGTGGTGAGAGTATCAAAGAGTTTTTAAGGTTACAGCAGGGAAGGTAAGTAAATTTTGTTGGTGTGTGCTTTGTTTGTTATTTGCTACATCATGGAACATAAATGTTTCAGGCCTCTGCAGGGTTTCGAGCATTACCAATATCCAAAATGGCTTGTTAGCACCCCTTTATACTTGAGTGCTCTGAGGAACAGCTTGCTGGTAAAGGCATTGAAGACTGTTCTAGTTTTGTGGGTTTTCAGATTGCCAAACTCTTTGGTTTGGGATGCCTTAGTGTTTGCTTGGTACTGTAAATCACTCTTAATGTAAACTACTTTACAATATAATGTAAAATGAATGAGCAATTTAAAAATTATAACTATGGGGAACATATTTACAATTTTATGGAGTTAATACTGTTCTTATCACTTTTTAATCTACTGAAACTATGTATCATCTGCCTAATAACCTCTTTGTACTGCAAGAGGAAAGGTTTCTTATGAAAATTCTTAATTTCCAACCAGAAGAGGGGGGGGTAGATAATTTTGTATGTAGCCAGACCTGTGGTTTTGTGCCTATTCAAATCTTAGTGCCATCAAGAATATCTTTAATTCCTAATAAAATTCAGGGATGGCTTTATTTTTTTTTTTCCTCTCAGTGTTCACAAATCAGGACAATTAATAAATTTTCGAAGGACTGTAATTGTATAGGGAGATAAAATATTCTTTTTCTACTGTGGTCAAAAGTCCTATTTGTCTTTCAATTTGCCCAACAGATCATTTGTAATAAAATATTCAAGCTGAAGTTTAGAAATGCAGACTTGAAGATGAGCTCATTGCATGTAAAATCAGTGATCCTTGCTGGAGTAACTTAGGCTGGAAGGGTCCTCTGGAGATTGTGGGATCAACATCCTGGGCAAAGCAGTCACAATTCGGAAGTTTAGGTGGGCCATCACTGAACAAGTTTTGAGTGTGCCCAAGAAACTGAAATTCCTGTTTCTCTGGTATCCTGTCCCAGTGTGTGACTACCCTTGTGGAGAAAATTTTCCATCTGCTGGGAGAACAGACCTGATAATGATGTTTCTGAGGTGGGGATTGCCTGGAGTGCCCATCTTCTTGCTCTTCAGGGAATTCCATGATAGCACAGATGCCCAGTTGATTAAAGAAAACCAGGCTATAGCTGCCAGCAGGGATGGTTCCAATGCTCTTAGCCAGTGGGCATCTTCCTAGCCCTGGGTGTTGCAGTGCCACACTTGTAGATGGTATGTCTGCAGCCACACTTCTAGTGCAAGAGAGAAATAATGCTAAGACTTTTAAAAGGGTTATAAAACTGAGGTAAAGATGAATAGATATCAGCAGGTTTCTTTGAGCCACAGCACAGCCTGGATATTTTACCATGCTCTGCTGACTGCCTACTGGCTATTTTTTTATAGCCCTTTCAACTTTTGGAACAGTAAGAATGGAAACTCGGAGATAACCCTACTTCACTAATCCCATTTTATTCCCAGGGTTGGTTTTGGTTTAGTTTGGTTTTTTTGTTTTGTTTTTTTGTTTTGTTGAGGTTTTTTGTTTGTTTGTTTTGGTTTTTTTGTTTTTAATGGAAATTTCATATTGCTTTTTTCATGTCTACAAACTGATTTAATAGAAGACTTTGCCTCTACCTACAAACTGTCTTACATTGTAACAGGAACTTAATCAGAATCACAGAGCTGTTTGGGTTGGGATAGACCTTTGGAATCATCTGTTCTAAACCCTTGGTCAAAATGTATTCAGTTGTTCAGCTGTTGTCAGAGGTATATGAAATTTGATACTAAAAACAAGTATCTGTATATTTTTCTCTTGCATGTAAGAAAAAAAACTAGACTCTCTAGAATAAAATGAAAAAATCAGCTGCTATAACACAAAAATCCTTTGACCAGGTTCATGAATTGAAGTCAGGTTAATGGAGTGAACAGAGTGAAACTCTGAATCTGGGTATCTGTTGAACTCTCTAATCATGGCACTGTTAATAATTCTGAAGGTCACTCTTAAGCTCAAATGAATAGGATGACTATTAATCTAACTACATCTATTGTGTTATATATAACATTATATGACACAAAGCTTTTGACAATAAGAGGGAAGTGGGATTTCAGGGGTTTTTTTGTTGTTTTAGATAGCTGGTTTTAATTCACAAATTAAAAAGAGGAGGAACTCTCACAGAAAACCTCTCAATTTAGTTTTCTATTTTTGTCTCACTTCTATAGTTGAGGTGAAAATTCCTCCATAAGAAGGTGAGATTTTTTTTTTGGTGGGTTTGGGTTGGTTTTCTTTTTTACTATGTGCACTCTGAATATAGATATAACTTGTATGTGTACAGTACAGAAACTGCAGGCAGAGTAACTCAGAAAGGCACATTATACTGCTGTGGCTGCACACAGCAACTTCCGAAAGCCTGGGGGCATGGAGGAATATTGAATCTAACTTCAAATGCATTTACTCAGGTCCTTGTTATAGGGTTGCTGCAACCTGTTTGTAGTCAGTGTTGCTGCTGTCACTTGCCTGGGAGAGCAGAGGATTGCCAGAGGTGGAGGAAGCTCATGCCCTTGCTCTCACAGTGAGCCCAGGGCAGGCAGCAGTGCGGCTCAGCCTCTCCTGGCTGCTCTGTGCAGTAATTGGGAAGAAGGAAACAGTGTGCCCATTGCCAGCAGCCTCACCGACAAATTCCAGTGACATCTCACTAGCCAGGGATTGTCAGCTTTCACTCATTAATAAGGAAGGAATGGTTAATGCAGCCCCCTAGATTGTAGGATTTCAGGTGTAGGTCATCTGCCATTAGGCTGCAGGTCTTTGCAGACTCTGAGTTATTGTATTGCAATGTATGAAAAATTCTCATCAGGAAACATGGCAGGATCATGTCCTGACCCTGCTTTATTGGCTTCGTGTTCTTTCACTCCCCAGTCCTGTCAGAGTGCTGGTTGCCATTTTTGGGAAGGTGCACTTACAGGCCTTAGTGGTTTCAAGCAACATTGCTAAGCTCCTGCTATTTTAATTTGGGTGTGTATACATATATATATATATATAATATATGAAAATAGGTGTCAAAAAGTGATGAGGATCCAAATCTATTTGACATCTTATTACTTTAATAAAATTTTGAAGTTTTTCTTCCTTGGTTATAACTAAAGGGCTTTTCTTGTCTTCATAATAGACTTAGGGTGAAGTATTTTGAGATATGTTGTCTGAAGTAATTAATTTCTGCTCAATATGTGGCTAATGAAAGGACAGTCAAATGTTGCAAAATTTTATGTGACTTTCCACATATGTATGCTTCCTTCCACTTTTCTTTCTTTCTTTTTTTTTTGATAGTGTAACTAAAGAGAGCAAAGAAAGAACATTATACAAAAAAGCTGTTGGAGAACATGGAATATGTATATTGAATACCATCAAATACTCATTTGCTAAAAAGAATCACAACTTTTTAAAATGTATTTGGACACAGGCAGTGTTCCGTGTATGCATTATTTCTGTGACTTCCTCTGTGCCAGAACAGTTCAATAAATGAAAACTTTAGGAAATATAAGAGCCATTGATCCAGGAGGGGAGAAAAAGAGTCAACCCATGGATTTCTCTGGTTTCATGTGCTGCCTTTGGCATTGGAAACCAGGTTAACAAGTGACCAAAAAACACAGCTCATTTAAGTGTTTACATTTATGGGATGAAGAAAATGTTATTAATAATACTTCATGCTGTACTTGAGGCAGAGGGATTCTATTTATACCCTGAAGCATGAGATTTAATTACTCTTACATCATTGTCTTGGCTTACAAAGCTGCCACTGTTGTTTATCATCAGAAAATTATCCAACCCTTTTAAAAAACAGCTTTAATATTTGTCTCAACGAACTTTCACAGCAGTAGCACCATAAATTAATTAAACACTGCCCTGGAAATTGGCTTCTTTTTTGCAGCTGAAAGTTTAGCATGATTTCATAGAAGCAGATTTTTTCACACTCAGGGAATAAAGTTCAAAAGAAATTGTATAGTTTCACTATGCCCTTCATTATTTTATTATACTTTATTCTCAGTTGATAAATTAATTGACTGATTGCATTTATTAAGTGGGCTTCATCCTCCCATGCCTGCCCAGACCCTTACCTTCTTTTTGGACCACTTCAGTCTGGAGTTCAATACACAATTAGCCTATAAATGACAGTAATCGTATGAGCTGTCCTAAGTTGCTGTATTTGTTTATGATCTGTCAAAACTATGTTCTTCGAAAGCTAAAACTTCAAAGTTAACCTTCAATCAAATTTAGCAAATTCACTGAGTTAATTAACATCACCTGAAATATCTCCTCTCTGAGGAGGCTGGAAGTTTCAAGTTGTGTGCTATTTTTGTTTGGTTTTCTCCTGTTAGCGTTAATTTCTGTTTATGAGACAGGGTGTAGATTATATCTGATAGGTATTCAGTGTTCCTGATAGTAACTCTAATGCACGTTATGTAATATTTTTTGGTTAAAGGTGTGAGGAGAGGCTTTTTCTGAGAGTGAAGTATGTAACAGTTATAGTTAAGTACAGTGAAGGAATCTGGGTGCTGAGTAGTTCCACAAAGAGAACTGAATCTCTACTGAATCCACAACAATGCAAAGAAACTACTTTCAGCTATATCAACTGCTTCATCAGACTCTCCGTGTAGTTTGAAATGTACTGGAATAAAAGAGGAAGGGGGAGCAAAAGTGTTTGGGGTTGGACAGAGGAGAGGAACATTCACTCTAGATTTATGGCCACTTTATTCAAAATGGTCCTGGTATAAAAGGGCTTAATGTTAAAAAAAGGTATGATGTCAAGATGATTATCTTCTGCTATTTAATTCTCTTCATTACTATTATACTTTTATGTCCTTAATGTCTTCTCCAGTCCTTTGAGCTTCATGTTTTTAAATTACCTGGGATTATTGTTAATATAGTTTTTCATGGACTATTGATGACTGTGCACTCAGTGTGGCATTAAGCTTGAAGAGGACCTTCATCTGTCTTTCTTACCTATAATTATATCTGTATTAAAGACCCTGTGTTCCTCAGGAGTAGGTGCTTTACAAACCCTTCTAAAAATCTAGAATAACAAATAGTTTTCTAGACTTGAATGAACTATACAGCTTTTAGAAACTTTATTCCCTGATCAAGTTACATACTGCTTCTCAGTACATCTCTGAATTTTAGGGTGAAAGCATGAAATGGCCCGTGGCAGTTTTGAGAGTAAAATCGTGGCACTGATAGCTGGTGATCACCTTCCTGGCCATCGTAGGGCTGCTTGCTCTGCTTCTCAAGATTACATTTTAGTGTTCTTTTCTTATTGGATTAACTTCATGAGGTAGCTGTTTGCTGTGACAATATTGGTTGCATATTGATCCCTGGATCTTATTATATGAGTCATCACTTTGTCTGGGTCACAGGTCTTTGAAGAAATTGCTTTTATTTGTGGTGAATAGTCTCTCTGATAAAATTTCTTTGTTAGTTTATTTTATCCCTAGTTTACAATGTACAATAATCATCCATCTTAGCTGATAAGTATATAATAATATGTACATGTGACTACTGGTAATTGCTGCATTACAGGATGCTGCAAAATACAATTTCATACAGCCAAGGTTGATATCAGATTATACAGATTATTCTAGGGCTATTTCCTTTTTTCCATTTATTTTTTCTAAATCACTGTTATTTTTCTTTCAGTAATCCACTGGTATAATTACTGCTTGATTCATAGCCTACTAAAGTCAATAGAAATATCTCTGTCATATTTAGTGGGTGTTAGACTTCTTTCTTGGATTGCTTCTTTCATGCATATCTTCTCGTTAAAATACTTTTTCGTTTGTTTATGCTGCACAGGCAAAAACTTTTTCCTTCTCTCCCTCCCTCTTTGAATGTCAGATAATAGTTCTGATTGAAAGCCTTAGAAAATAAATTGAAAGACTATTTTAGGGGGTTTTTGTTGGGTTTTGGGTTTTTGTTTTGTTTTGTTTGTTTGTTTGTTTTTCTTAGAAGACAAAGCAAAAAGGAATAGAATACTTCTGTCATTAAAGGAAACAGAATGTCTGAATCTTAGAAGGAAAACCTCTGACTAAAAATGTTAATTTTAAGCAAATAAATGTATATATTCATATAGTTCATTGTAGAGGGATTAGTTCATTGTTTTCCGCAAATGTTCTGATTGGCTGTCATTGAGACATACTTTATCTGTATGTTGCATGTTTCAACTTGCATAGAGGGATACTTGGTAGCGAAGATATATTTGGAATTATTTATCATATGATGAAATATGGAAGGTCATGCAATGTTGCCTATGTGCCAATGAGACTTCTGTTCCTAGTTCCTGTATTAGAAATGCAGAATAAAAAAATATTGAGTCTAATATGGTTTCAGCACTTATATGTTTGCAGTAAGTTGTTTTAGAGCCCAAATATTTATACTTGTGTCACTTTCTGGTTGACAGCTTCTCACAGATCTGATATCAGCATTTTAGATTGAGTGACTTTTTTGGTGACATTCCTTTTGTGTCTTTGGAGAGAATCTAATATAAAATCATGGTTTTAAACAATGTTTGTCTTAGAGTACTTGGTTCTCAGTATTGCTTGGTAGACAATGTGCTGACTTTAGCAGCTGTTTTGTTTTTCTTCTTGAAAGTATTGTTATGAATTGAACTTGTCAAAATAATGGTTCACCAAAGAAAATACTATCCTAATCTTTCTTTCTTACTTCTATTGTGGGTGAAAGCAGACAGAGAAGGAAGATGGAATAAAATAAAGTCTTCTAATGTTTATGTAGGTTTCAGAAATTGTTCTGTGAAGCATCATTTTTTCATTGTTATTCTTTTTATCCTATAGCTACTTTTGTTCTTACTGGGAATCAGTGCTGAAATAACTGCATATATGAGAATACATTTTATTGTTAATGTCCTGGTTGACAGTTTAACCAAGTATTTATGTGGTTCTCCAGGCAGGCTTTGCAATGCCCTGGTTCTGGCATGAGTGAGCTGACAGCAGGGCCAGAGGTGGGTATTTTCAGCTCACTGGTACTGCCACAGAGCACTGGGCTGCTGCAGCACAGGCCAGACTTCGTAGTGAAATGAGAGACGAGAAATGTTTATCTTTCCCATGTTAGCAGGCAGTGTGTCATGGTGCTGTGTCCGTCTTGATCCATTCTCTGACGTCAGTGCAGTGCCATCAAACCTGGTTTGGGGATTTTTATAGCTTTTATCTTTTCTCTTAGGCAGACAGGATGCATATATTCAAGAATGCTGATGTTTGTTGTTCACCTTATTATTATCTGCCTATTCGCAGAACATCATTTACTGGTTCAACCAAGATGACAATTGAAAGCTAAGCTGTATGTACAAGAGAACATTTTTAAAAGACTAGTTTTAGCTGGAAAGATAACTGGTTAGCTGGCGAACTAGAAAGATATAAGGTTGCTGGGATTTGCCTGAACAGCACAGCCTTAGTCTCTTCCCTTAAAAAAACAGAAAAAAAAAGCCCAAATAAAAAAATCTTAACTGTTAGTTTCTGGTGTATACAGAGCCAGTAATGGCACTACAGTATTTGCTTTGCATATTTCCTTTTTATATATAAAATTTGGTCATGTGTTTTACAAAGTTCAGTTTTATAATTCTATTAATAAATTATCCAGTCATTCTCACTAAACTTGCAGTCAGACACTATTTTTGCTTTGCCAGTGGTAGTGGCTTTAATCATTTGATAATCTGGTTGCACCCTTTCCATGCTTTCCCAATTGCAATGAAATTTAAGCATTATATGCTTAAATTATAAAATTGAAAAAACCACAAGAGAATTTGCAGAAGGAAATTTTATTGAATATGAATTGGAATATCAGAAGTTAGCACTGTGTAATCAAAACCTTTCTTAATGCTCTTTTTTTTTCTTCATTCAAATGATGTATTTGGTCTTGGGTCAAGACAGCATTTATTTTATTTTAAAAATAATTAAGGAATGGGAGTTGCCTTTTGCCATGGTGAAAGCATAACAAAACGTTTCTGAAACACAACTAGACAAAATAGTGTTGTAAAAGTTTGGGGGTTTTGACACTCTTGCATCTCATCAATCCAAATTATTGTTTTCCTTTATTTAAATAATTCTAACATACAGGTTCTTTGCCACTGTTTAGTTGTAGATCTAATAATATGATTGAAATCACTCAATAATCTTCTGTCTCAAGCTTTTCTTCATTTCGAATTCATTGTGTCTATTATTAAACCCAGCTGTTGATGCTTTTGAACAAACTGATTTGTGAATTAACTCTGCATTGTGTTTTACAATAACGCCACTTCTGAATTATCATGGGCTGCTCCCAGTTTACTTTTAGATAATTAAAGGCTGTCTTTATTTCTATCCGAGTTCCCTGTTTTATTTCCCAGAACACAAGGATGTGATTTCATTCACACTGCTCTAGGGGTCTGAAGTTGATAATCATTTTTCTACATCTGCCCTCATCAGTGTCATCTTCCAGTATATGATGCTCCAGCATTATTCCTTGCCTTTGCTCATTAGCATTCAGGGGCTTGGTGCTATGTTGTGCTAGTCTGCCACAAACCATTCCCTATTGTTTTCCTTAGAAGTCTGTAGAGGAGCTGTGCAGTAGCCTTGCATCCTAGAGTACATTCCTCTTCTTTTTATTACCATAACCCCTTCTTTCCATTTCAAAATTAGTGATACCTTAAGATCATGCATTCTTTAAATGTTCAAATAGATTGTGTATGAATTAATATGAGCATCATTGAGTTCAACGTAGTATAGCTCATGTACGGTGCATATAATAATTACTAAATTAAATTTAAGGACTGGAAAATTAACACCTAATTATAATATATTTTGGATAACTAATTAATGTGGTTCTGATCTCTACAAAACAAGCTAATATATTTGGGTTATTTTTTAAAAAAATTGACAAAGCCAACCAAGCACAAAGAAAGCCTCAACCAAGATGGACTTGAAATAAAAGTGCTGACCTGTGGCATGTTTCAATATGGGATCATACATAATATTTAACTTCCTTCTTTCATCAGCTCATGTCATCACTAAATACAATAGGAAGACTTTCTCACAAAATTAAAAAAAATAAAAATAAAAAAGGAAGAAAAAGTAAGGGATTTACAGTAAACTCCGATGAAAATTAAAAAGAATTGTCTTGTTTATGCCCACTAAGGTTCATAAGAAAAGGGCATCCAAGGTTCTTAACAGTCCTTTTTAAATTAGTACTGACCTCAATTTATTAGTGTATTTATTTCCCCTTGGCAAGAATAAAAGTTTTAATCTGATCCTACTGTTTTTTTCCTTTGCTGACATGAAATTCCTCTGACTTCTTCCACTTTATGAACTGGCTTCTTCTGTTTTTTATTTTTTGAGGGACTTGTGTGGTACTTTGCAGTGTAGTAGTAAACCTGACCAATGGTCAAGGCAAAGAATGATCCTCACTTTAGTAATCAATAGCATTAATAAAACAGGGTGAGAGTTTGATGTACAAGGTGTATTTGCTTCAAGATGTAGTGGCAAGTTCTTCCATGCTGGTGTTGCCTTCACAGAGCAACTGCTTTTATCTACTTGATTTTCAATATTGGACTTGATGATTCTCAAACATCTTTCCCAACCTGAATGATTCTGTGGTTTCACATAACTGTGTCCAAGTTCAATCTTTGCACTACTGCCAGTGTGTTAGGTTTCTATTTACTTTATTACCTTTATGTGTGGGACTTTTCTCTGTCACTCCTCAAGAGGCAGCACTGTTGAGACGCTGTGTAAAATTTTCAGATATGTGTTGAGCACTCTGACAAAAACATGCGTCTTATTTATGATGTGTCAAATTACTGTTCTGAGAGTAGACCTTTTAGATTGCATTCAGCCTTTAATTTGACTGAATTTAAATAGCATAAAACGCCTTTTAGTTGGAACTTGGCTTGCATATTACATCTCTCATTTCAATGAAAAACATTCAGATGCAAATACGGTTTGTTTGGACTGAGCACAAATGCCACTATCATGACTGATGAAGGCTTTTGATCACACATCTACAAACTGAAACCTTAAAAAGGAAGAGGCTATTTGGACTGGCATCTGCAGTGCCATGAATTATTTAGTTCCCATTATTCATAAATGTCTTTGAAGAGAAGGCTTATGAGGTTTTTAAGGAGGAGTAGTCATAGTTTTGTTGCCAGTTTCTATTTATCCTGTGACTGACTGCTTGTGCAAACTTCTAATCTGCAGGAGTTGTGCTGAATAGGAAAGAGGTGCATGTACAAACTTCTCAGGAACGGTCCTGAAAGGTTTCTTTGGTTTCCTAGGATAAGAATGTGAATGCTCTGCTGTTACTCTCCTCTTTGGCAGCCTCCAAGAGGTGTGCAAGGCAAGAACATGTCTGTATAATGAGGTGTGCCACGCACTTAGTTGCTAGGGACCTGGTTGGCTCTTGCAGGGCACATGTTCACAGCTGGAGTTTCTTCTGGGCTCATTCACTGAGCTACAAATCTCTTTCTGGGCTGTGTAGTGAAAGCCAAACAAAAATAGCAACGCTGCCCTCCTTTTTGCATTCTTTCCCTTGGTATCTTTCATTGTACAATGACTGTGCTGCAAACAGGTGGCATTTCAAAATATTTCCTCCCTTTCCAGCAATCACTGAAACTAAATACTCTGCATACAAACCTATATACCGTGTTCTGCTATAGCGGGTGTTTGAGTGCTTCTTTAGCTCACTTTAATTGTGCACTAACATTGTCCAGAAGATCTTGGCAGACATGGCAATGAGTTAGAAATACCCAATAGTAACTTGTTAGTGTCCAGGGGGTATGAGGAGTCTGTTTTGGAGGGGTGATTTTTTCAGTTTTCAAGAGTGTTTTGTGTTATTGAGGAGTACCTTGAGCAATAATTTTTCTGATATGTATTCTTCAAGGACATTTTAAAACTCACATTATGCATTAGAATGCTATGAAGAGTCCATATGCAGTTACTGTACAGCTCAGAAATGTAGAGGGTTAACAAATCATTTCTTTACCATTTCTAACACGCTGAAGGACTACTAAGACTATTTTACTTCATAATTAAGAGGATTACCCTAAGAATCACATAATTTTCTGCAATTAGTCACTCTGACTATATTTAGTGCCTTTAATTTCCTAAAATGATATTATTCCAAAGTTCGCAGGAGTATTCTGTGAAACTGCTATCATCTTTTGGTTTTGAATTGACTGTACATGTTGCTCTAACTTGATTTCATTCATTGTTGTCCAAATGTACCCAAATTCATTATACTTTACGGGCTGTAATGTATGTATAGAAACACACACACTTAGAATCTCACACATGTATTGTTTTATGCTCTTCTATAGAAAATAATAACTGATGTTATATATATTACATCAAGCCAAGAATATTGAATTAATAAATTTATATAACATAGAATATGGCTATCTTATATAAAATATATTAAGATAATATAGAAACATATGTAAAATATTGCATATATCATATTTTCATATTATATATATAAATAGGTATGCATTTACATTATTTTAAATACAGGGGGTATTTTCACTGAAGTGAAAGGAAAAAAAATGAGATTCAAAGTGCAAGAAAAATGCTTATTTTCTATATATAAGAATGAGGGTTTGGTTTTTTAATGCAACAACCTTGTGACAGTGTTGGAAGGAAGGAGAACAGGTAGAGACTATCATAATGATAGTAAAGAAGTAATTGCTAATAGGATATGAAGACTTTCTAGTTGTGTTATGTTAAATATTCTTTTACAGTTATTGTAGAGTCAAAGTCAATCTCCTTATATGCTATGTCTTACACTTTCTCAATATTGAAATGCTGAAAATACAGATGATTGGAGTTTGAAGTTTTGAGATTTCTATAATAGTATGCCTCATAGATATTTGGTTCTCTGAGCCTTCTGATCTTGATTTTGAATTTAATCTTCTCTCCTTCTTTTCAAGTGACCCTGACTCTTTTCCCCCTTCTCTCTGGCTTAATCTTTTTTACCTCCCTGTTTTTTAATTTTTGTTGTTGACTTTGGAGAACATTTTCTTCTGCCATCTCTAATTTTCCTTAATAGATGAACTTGCTACCTCTCCTGGGCTCAGTTTTTAAAGTTCCTGTGCTATCTACAAGCCATAAAGCTTCAGTCTTTTTGTTTTCATGCCACCATTGCAGAATGTTGTTTTCCTTGCCTCAGTTATCTCTAGCAGTCTCTCAGAACTTTCTGTTTGGTGCTGCCTCTGCAGTGATCCATGTACCATCATTAGTGAGTCTGTTTGCCAGGTGCATGTGCTGACTACACTTTTACTGTGTCTGCACTCCCTGGTAAAGATGTTCTGTAATAAATCCTTATTTTGATGACTCTGAGACAGAACAGAGCTGTGTCTGGTCTGTTTTTGTGGCATGGCCAGCATGTGCATCTAAAGACCAAGAGTGAGGGGCACATGGTGAAAGGCCCCAGTGCAGAGCAAAGCTGTGACAAACCACATCAACAGCTCACGTCAGCAGCGTGTGCGTGGTCATGTTAGAAGTGTGAAACACTCCTTTTAAACTCATTCAGATGAAATGTAAGCTGAAGAGAGTTTAAATATCAGTGTAATTTTCTAATTATAATTGCTGACCACCTAAGCAGAGCTTTTCAGCCCATCAGCTTAGTCACTGCTGATAAAAATTACCTTTTTTTTTTTTTTTAAATGCTGCTAAAAGCTTCCAAATTGAATATTCTTTCACAGACAGTGCTTCCAGCCTTTTCAATGCCAACACTTTGGGCCTATGAGTGCATATAGTAAGCTGAGTGTGATATGGAGAGGCAGGACTACTGATAGCTGCTGTAAACATAGATAAATTCTTAAATGAGTCTTGCCTACAAATGATTTCAGCAGAGTGGCAATATAATTCAAGGAGGAATAGATGTGTTTAATGCTCAGGTCAAAGGAAAATGGGGCTCATGTCAATATTAAGAGTACAACATTTGGCACAGTTATAGTTATTTTTAAACTTTTTAAACAATGCTTTAAATTCTAAATTGCTTTGTTTTCTGCCTGACTAACTCTTAAAGGCTGTTTTATGAGTTTACAAATTCTGCATATCCAGGTATATGATTGTAGATTCCAGGTAGTCATTCCTCCAGTCTCATTCTAATATAGAATTATTGGCTTGTGTTTCTTTATACAGGAAGATAGTGGGGATGGATGTAAAATCTTAAGTCTAGAACTGTGAATTGCTTCACTTTGTGAATTTTCAGCTATAATTCTCGTAACTGTGGGAAAGTTATAGAATAGCTGACTATTTTAACTGTGTTGGTTTCTCTATTCAACACATGCATATATTTAAAACCATAGCAGAAAATTATAACTAGGTACAGGAAATTAAATGTGTTTTTTTGGTATGGCTAGTTGATTGTTAATACATGTAGTAAAGTAAAATTTCAGGTATTCAATGAAAGATGATAAAGTTTGATAGTAGATTTTCGGAAAGGCTGAAATTTATCTCTGGACAGTGCATTCCTATAAAAATAATTCCTCTTTTACATTTCTCACACAAGTTACAAAAAGTCTTACTTAGGAAGTCTTTCCAAGGCAGCTTTTCACCTTAGCAGCATTAGTAGGCATAAAATTTGATATTGGCTGACAAAATGGAGTGGCACTGGGTCTTTTCTGTTTCCAGCACTGGAGTCTTTTGGTTTAAAGCCAGGTATAAAGAAAAAGATAGTAATTAGCCTTATTTTTTGTACTATTATGAATAGCAGATGATAAATTGCAGTCAAATATTTGAAGTTTGGATACGCTACAAAGTCTTAGTCAATGTTTTTTTTTTTTCTTTCAGTTTTCCATTGTGTCAGAAAAATGTATAAAAAATGGTAAATCACATTAAAAAATACAAAAGTTCTATTTTAATATTACATAATATTACTTTGCTAGTAGCAATATGAAAAGGTTGAAAGACTCACCTTAAGTTCCCCATTCTCCAGACTGGGATGGATGCTATAAATAAAT
The DNA here is from genome assembly GCA_013396655.1 of Campylorhamphus procurvoides. Lineage (NCBI taxonomy): Eukaryota > Metazoa > Chordata > Aves > Passeriformes > Dendrocolaptidae > Campylorhamphus > Campylorhamphus procurvoides. The sequence continues at coordinate 1,794,100 of WBMV01002155.1, read as the reverse complement.
CACGTAGAATGCAATGTGTCTTCTTCCCATGTTTCTGAGAATAAATGACTAAATATGTGTATGAAGCTGAGTCGTTTGAGTGCAGTTAGTACTATTTTGGTGTAAGCTTTATTTTGGTATTTAGGGATCTCAGCAAACCAACCACAGTATTTTATTATTGCATCTGAAATTCCCATTCTCCAGCTGAAGAAGTGCTTACGTTTAGAACTGGTACTGATGTCCATTTAAACCTAAGAAAATCTGAGTGTTTGAATTTCTTATGGTATTTTTTTTCCATCAGTCTTATCAGTTACCCAAGTTTGTGTCTGAGTATTTGGAAAAGTGTGAACTGATAATATTTGAGGATTAAAAAGAAAAAAAAAAAATCTTAGTTTTCTATGGTTGTAATTCTCTGTCCTCTCAAATATGTGCTTGTTTTTACATGTTTCAATTGCCTCTGCCCCAGCGGCCCTTAATGCATAGTTTAACCTTATTAAGAAAGCATTTCATAGGGATGATCTACTATGGTTGTGATATAACACTTCTTATATAGAGATACCAAGTGCTGGTAAATATTTCCCTAAATTAGGGAAAGTAGCATGTGATAAAAACCAGTCTCTTTTCAAAACTTTCTTAGGGCTTACAGAAGATGATTTAGTTGTAAGTAGAGATAATGTAAGGAGAACCCAGGCTGTTTGTCTGTCTGCTGAGCTCCGTGCTCTGGATTACAATTGTTTTGATTTCACGCAGATTGTCTAAGGGCTTATTTTCGAGTACAGGAACCCTTAAACTTTTGTTGGTTTTCAGACCTGTAGACTCAGACTAGAAAGCAATGTATATAAGAATAGCAGACTGAGGGAATTTCTGTTTGTAATGATGTCAGATGGCATTTACATTAGGAAAAAAAACCACCTGACATGAGAATTCAATGTCACAAGTTGCTCTTGCGTTGAACCAAATGGGCAAGGCATAGTTTGGGGTTTTTCCATGCATTGATCTGTAGATGTGAAAAGAAACACAAGCTCCCTGCCTGCAGCTGCTTATGCCCAGTCACTGTTACAGGATGACAGCCAATTTGTGACTAAGTAGTTTGCTAAGTGTTTCCAAGTAGGATCTTTTCCTTTCTATTTGTTCTGGAGACCTGACGTACCCAGAAGCTGGGCAAGTATGTGTGCATTCACGTTCTGTATGTTGAACAATTTTGATAGCCTGTCTGAATGAATATCAAAGCTTTTCAAATATTTGTTTCAAGTTTTAAAATATCTGAGAGCTGAACTGAGTACTTGGATCTCTGCCTGACATAACCATGCTTATGGCTTTGTAGAGTTCTTAATTCTGCTCTTCCAGAGTTGTCTTTATATGTACTTCTTAAAGTGTTCTGTTACCTTGATAAAATGAAATATAAACATTTAATTTACTCTTTTTCATAAGTTATATTATTTATTTGCAAGTGAAACTTCTGTGATGTTCTCTAGAAACCCAGCTTATGAAAAAATTGCTTACTTGCAATTTACATTGCTTGTAGAAGTTACGTGTCCAGCTGTATTATAACATGCCTAAAGTTGGCAATTTGGGACAGGCAAATCATGTTATCTCAATGCCTTCAAGAGGAGCCTTTAGGGCATGATTATACTCATCTTCTATTTTCACTATATAGTAATATACTGTGTTATGTGTTTCCAGCTGCTAATGTGAATCAGGTACAGCTGGAATCCTGAACTCTGGTGATGTTTAGTTTATAAGATGCTTTTGCTGATCTCCAACATGCCAGCTATAATGAGTATTGAGAACAAAATTAGTATATTCATAGTCTACTTTTCAGAAAGGAAATGGAGCTGCATGTTTTTCAATATTTTGTGATTAGGATTACATAATAAAAGTCATTGAATGTGATAATCTAGTCAGTTTTAAAACTGAGGGAGACAATAAAGTGGAAGTTGAAAAACTTATATTAAGAAAGTGGAAGAACATGACTTTTTTAGGCACAGAGAGAAGCAATGGAACTTCAAATTTGCAAAGGATTACATTAGAGGAATGTGTATTCTGTTGTTTCTACTTGTGGAAGATATGAGAAGGATTAAGTAATTGATTAAGTAACTGAACTAGTCTCCTACATGTGATGGTTAGGTTGTGTCAGCAAAACAATTTACCATTGAGAGGACAACTGTGCCCTAAAAGAGGTAACCTGGAGAGCTTTTGAAGTCCCCATCACCAAATGTTTTAACAAGTTGTTAGACAATCTGTTAGGAGGGATCCAAAAATAATTCATGATGCTTCAAACCCAGAGAATGTAGTAGCTGACCTCTTCATAACCCTTCCAGATTAGCATTTTTGTCCCTCTTTCAGTTCAGTCTTCAGGACTATATTTTATGTTCTAGGAGGAAAAAAAATATAACAAATTGCTATATATGTGCATAATCCCTACTGTATAGCATATATTCAATATGTGTTATATTATATGCATTTAATGTTATAGTTGTGATAAGAAAAAAAATCAATTTTTGTCATTGCAAAATCACATACTTTTATTACATTTCACTTAATTTGTAGTTTTCCCCTTGAACCCTGGGGGAAAAAATGTATTAAATTCTGAGAACTAAAAAAGTTCTTGGTTTTCTGAAGATTAGTCAAGGAGTTGAGTAAGTGAACTGTGTCTCTTTCTGAGAGAAATGATCTGATGTCATTTTAGGAACCCGTGTTGTAGTTAGAATGATGCAAAGACAGATGACAGTATAATAGTAGGTCATATGTTTGAATTCCATTTAATTACATATGCATGACTGTACAGATTTTTAATGGTTATATAAATAGAGGAAGGCTTATCTAGGAATAGACAGATTCTGATTATATCTGCAGATGTCACTAACTGATATTTTCCAAAACTCCATGAGAATAGTGTGCAGAACTTATGTAGAAAAAATATTATTTAAAATATGTACAAAAACATATGAAATGCAAAGGTATAGCGGTAAAGACAATCAAATGAGAAATCAGAAAACCAGAAGTAAGCAAATTTAACTCTGCTAATGTATCCAGGTTTTTTAAACTGCATCCAAAGCTAAAAGAACTCCTAAGATCCCATGTTTTTCTGTCATCTGTTGGCCACTCTTTCTCTTCTAAGCCAAGGCGGCAATGTCTTCCTGAATGAAGGATTCTCAAATTCCCAAGAAGAATGTCAGGTGCTGGCAATGGTTTCTTCCTCCTTCAGTGGCGTTTGGAAAATGTTGGTTTGGAGAAGGAGGGGGAGCAGCATGATGGATCACAGCACATACTGGTGTCTTTGTTTGAATGGGTCTCTAGGCTGTGAGAGCTTAATAATTTGCATTATTTTCTGGAGAAAATGATCCTGCTAAGCCTTCTGTCACACAAAGGAGCTTTTCCAGTCAGAGAATTAGAGCTGGCATTTAGTTGACCTAAATGATCAGTGATAATCCATCAGTTAATTCAAAGGGAAAAAAAAATGCAGTTGCTGTCATCATCATCCTAAAATTAAAATGAAAATTCTAAAATTAGGTAGTGTAAAAATAACTACTTTTGTTTTGAAAACTGAAAAATTGCATTATTTGCATTATATGTTAGGTGTGTTTGAGGGCAGGATTGTGTGGGGTTTTATTTTTGAGGGGGTGGGAGGTATTTATGTGTGTTCCTTTTCTGATAATTTTTCATATACCATGATCACAAAAGGTTTTAAGAGTGAAACAAAAGTACAAATTAATAAATACATCCATTCTAGAGACTGTTGATGTTTTCATTTTTTATTGAAGATGAGAGGACTTCCAGTTTTGCTGGAATTGTACATTACTGTTTTTGTGAGAAAATCAATGCAATGTGCTTTATGTGACTTTATGGGCAATGTGACTTTCATCTTGTTTCTTTTCTTAAAAACAGTATTTAGTCGTTGTAACATTTAGATATTATAATGGTTTTTCCTCTGTCTGCATTCTTAGTGCATGTAATAGGTGAAATGAAAACAAGACTGACCTCAAACCTTTCACTTTGCTTTTCTCCTTATTTTTTGAAACAAAAGGTTAAGTAAGCTGGATCCTTGGGGGAAATACTTTGTCACGGGTTTTTTTTATTATTATTATTTTTATTGAGCTATTGAAGTAATTGGAAGGATGTAGTTTTTTCGAAAGACAAAAGACAAAACCTCAAATTGAATAATAAATCACATATAAGAGAAAAATAAAATAAATGCTATATCAAATCTGTCTGAAAATGTCCACAAAATTGAACAGTGTAGAGACAGCTGAGTGTGGAGAAAAGATTGAACAACTTGTAGCCACCATTTATCAAAGAATGTAATTTAACAATTCTTGGCATACAAAAAGCAAGAAGTCAGAAAGATATATCACAGAAAATAAAGCACAATATATTATTGATATTTGAAAGCAAGGTTATATTAGGGGTTTTGAAATTTGAACCTTGCTTTTTATATTCAGTCAGTGATTTTTAAAAACATTGGTTCAGTAGCAGAGCTGCAACAGAATTGCTTTTCTCATTTAAAAATGCCCTAAAAACCTTAGTTCTGTGAAAATTAACTGCCCCAGTGGAGGACCTGGCACAGTTTTCCTTTCCCTTTTGGATCCCTCATCGTGCACTCCCCTGAGATCTCCGACCTTGACTTCTTGCTGGTCTGTGATTCCCTCGCTCAGTGGACCTTTCGGAGTAGCCAACCTTTTTATTTTACATCTGCTGTCACCAGAAGAAAATATAATATCATATTATATTAAATATATAATTATTAAATATATCAAATTATATTATAATATAATATAATTTTCAGAAAATATAATATCCTTTAATCTTAATAGAGAAAATAGGAGATATTTATTTCTCAGGCTTACCTAGAAATCTAGTAGTTCTGTCATGCCTTTCAACCTGACTTCTGAGAATATGGTCTTCCTACTTTGTCTTTCTGTCAGGTCTTGAAAGTTTTCCTTAAATTCCAACAAAGGTGGTTGTTCACACTTTTCTGTCCAGAATAAATTTCCTAAGACAAAACAGAGTAACTAAAGAAAAACATCCTCATAAATATGTTTTTACAGAAATCCGTGAACACAGGGAAATACCAGAATTCATTCCCTTTCCTTTTTATCTATTTCCTGGTTGGCTTGTTAATTTAGCCAATAAAGTATGTGCCATCCATGTGTAGAATATTCTAGCTTTTAAGTTGCATTGTATCCAAAAAATTTTACTGGCCAGTCGTAAACCATTTTACTTGTATTACAGAAATTGCAAATTAATGTCCTACAAGTATACTACTTTTAGGAGAGGGAGACTCAGTGCCTTGAAAAGTTTGTCTCTTTAGTCAGCAAGCAAGGAAATCTAGGTGGGGAAAAAGAGAATATGTTATATGAAATGCAGAGAAATCACCTGACGTGCTGAAGGCTTAAAGCAAAAGTGGCCCCTCTGACTGTAATGTTGTTTGTTGAAACCCACAGGTCTTTTGTTACTGGCTTCAATGGCATAAAAAGCTGACTTATCCCGTATCTGGTGGTCCAACCACGATCTCACTCTGTTGAATTTCAGGCTTGCTGATGCTCATTTGAAACATTTATCTATGCTTGTCCTCTGTGACTTTTCATGTAATGATAATAGGTAGATAAAAATTTTCAAACATAGTGGATGTAGCTGAAAATTGTCTTGTCTTTACAGAGTGGCAAGGAGAGTAAAGAGGGAAGAGGGGAAAATTTTTTTGCCTTTGGAAAAAGAAATACCTACCTCAGTGATAACAATGAAGGGGTATTTTCCCTCATGCCAGGTATCAAAAAGATGGGTCATTGATGGAAACAGCTCCAGCTCGTTGCCTTCAGTAGGCAGAATTATATTTTAAAAGATCATTTTCAGCTAATTTGGCTGTTGTGCAGTTTGAACTTTACGAATTGACTTGTAATTGGACCATGCTGTCAATGGAACAACTTACAAGTATTGAACATGACATTTTTAAGAAGGTTACTGTCATCTAGTCCTCTATTAGTGGGTTTGCAAAGAGTTATAATTGGCCTAACAAGCCTAGTAACCTGTCCTCCTTTCAATTATTTATAGCCTCATTTATATCTTTTCCTTATTTACTGGTACATGATAGGTAATAATTCTCTGTCCAGTGCACATTCTTCAAAATAAAGCTGTCTAATCATGGAATGCATGGATTCTTTTAATATACATGTACATATGTACCCATACACAGATGTTGTATCATTTACATATGCACATGAGTGTGTATATATACTTATTCTGAAGAATCCAATTCCATATGTGTTTTTAATGTATGTATTTACATACATATATACACAGATACAAATCTTTTCTATTGAGATTAATTAAGTATGAAGTGTCCAGTTGCTTTTAAATTTCCAGTGGGGAGGGGGAGATAGTGTTTTCTCCAGACCTTTGTTAAGTTTACATGATTATTCTGACTAGAAGTGATAATGCATTCATGTAGATGTAATTCTCATGACTGAAAAAGAAAGGAAAGCATAAGAAAATGAACAGGTTGATGAACTCGGTGCATTCATTATCAACTTATATTTGCATGAAGGAGAAACTGTTCACTTATAAAATTGGAACGGCGCAATTAATTTTGTTTACTGCACAAGCAATTTCTGGTGCATGTAAGATTTAGAGGCAGTTTTGCAGGTGAATATGTCTTGTTATGGAAAGAGCTCTGCAGAAGCATCTGCACTCGTTGTACGTCCCCAGAGCTGAGCTGTTTCTTGAAGTAATGCTGATCATGAGACTGCTTTTTTTGTTTTGTTTTCACTGCCAGGACAATTATGGCAATCCAGTACGGTGCATCTGGAAGGAAACGAGGGATCAGTGCAGGAAGAAAAAGTATCTAGAGAACTGATATTTTTGGTTGGAAGTCTAAGTTTTTCAACAGTTTCTTCATATATGGCAATTTGGCCTTCACTTCTATGTCTTCTTACTTGTCTTAGTAAAGACTGATTGGTGAAACACCAGGCCAAAATAAAACAAACAAAACAAAAAAACTGAAGCAAAACCATAAGCAAAAACAGACAAAACAAAACAAACAATCAAACCAACCACCCCCTTTAGGTATGAACACGAGAAGCACAGAGAGCATCATGGGGATTGGGTCTTTCTTCTTTTCTTTTGTGCCTTTTGGTCACAAGTGTAGCTGTCTTTGAATTGTTAATGTGGTTCTGCCTTACAGGATGGGCCAGCAGAAGCAGAATTATGTTTGGTTTCTTTTCTGAGGTACCTTTTTTCATGGAGATGCTCTTGAATGAAAGCTTTTCAGAGTGCACTTGATATTTTAGAGAGTTGTGGATAGCACTGTTTTATGTAATTTACAGCTAACAGAGTGATTCCATTCAAGTTTGGGCTTCTGATTAATATTGTTGATCAACAACACTATCTGTGACCCTCAGAAAACAAAGTAATGATTCCCTTAATTTTGGACGTAGGGCAGATGTTAGTGGAACATTTTAAGCTGCTATCCATGTTTTTCTTACTCTATTGGACATACAGAGCTAATAGCATGAAACTGTGGTTTCAGGATACTCAGGGAAGGCTGTAGTGTCTCTCCCTATTTCTCTCAGTTAGAACACTGATCCCTGTTCATTAAAATGCTGTCTGCTCCTTTTGCTTTGAATGCTCCATTAGGGTGCAAGAACAATCTGAAGATACAGGCTTCAGTGAAGAAAAACAATGGTCATAGATTATAAATCATTGGAGTATCTGCAGTTTAACCAATATTTGTTTGCATCAGCTTCACAGAATAATGATGTTTCAAGGAATAGGAGCAAGGGAATGATGTGAGATTTAGGTACTTAAGAATGTACTTTTGGCAAGGCAAATTGTGCTGTAAGTTTTAGGATTCACAAATGTGTGTACATGTGCTCTTACCTACTTGTGATTAGTGGTCCATGATTTTTCTGCTGTCTTTGCCGTGCTTTTTGAGTGTGTGTTCTGATGTATTTTCTAACTTTTTGTCACAGGGTTTCTGACAGAATCATAAATCTGAACTCTTGCATAGCACTGTGATGTCTCTAATAAATAGGTCAAATAATCCTAGAAACTGTTTGTTAGCTTTGAATTGATAGTGATAAAGTTTCTCTGTATTCTTACCTGCTCAAACTTCTGTCTAATCTATCTTTGTTCTCTTCTTCTTGTGCAATCTTTTCCTTGCTTCCAGTGGCTGCTACAAAGAACAAAGGTAGAGGTGAGTTTCTGCCTGCGCTCTTCAATTTGTGTTGCATGGTTCTGCAGCCCACGCATTTTCTCACAAGGTTCTTTCTGCTTCTCAAAACCAAGGGAATTTAGGTCTTATGGTATGATAGATTAGTTCTTTACAATCTTGTAATTGCACCTAAGTGCAGACTATTTTTCATTGTTTATCAATCAGCACTGCTCATGCTGTATTTTGTTAATTGCTTTAATTTAGGAAGTTTTTAGGAAAAAAATAAAACCAAGTGCATTGTAGTTAGATTTCTGACTTGCATTACAGTCATGTAGGGATATTGATGGAATTTTAATAGAAATGAAGATATTGCATAAAATAATGCTCATAAATATGTAAATGTAATTTATATTTTTTTATCTCTAGTCGTAGTTATAAATATCTGAACAGAGAACAATGAAATCCTAAGTGTCTCCTAAGCATTTCCTGTCTTTTCACACTGGTATAAATGATCATCACTGTTTCTGATAGCATACCAATATGTAGAAAGGCATGCCATAAAACCTACAGAGATTCATGACTTCAGAGCAGCAAAGTGATTGCCACAAATCAGTGTGACAAAGAAATAAACCTTTCAGAACTAATCATGTAAGGTCAGCAGTGCTGTAAACCATTTCCTGAATTTCAACGAAGCAGTGATGTAGCAAATATAACCTCAGGGGTGTATTTTGACTTACATATACATATAAATCCATGCATATATGTATATATACATATGTAAATGTATTTCTATGTATGAACATATATTTTCACAGAAAATCATTAAAATATATATTTTAATATTTTTTCTATTATTTGATAGGTAAAGTTGAGTTTTCTGATAATTAAACATCAGGTTTTAAGGCAAATATCTATGCTTGTTTGCATGTATTTTGAAAGTTAGGAACTCATATTCAGGATGTTTGTAAAGTTCAGTTATGTAAATTGTTTAGCTTGAAGATGTAGAACAATAATAAAAATAAAGAAAACAGTCAAATCATGGTGTTTATGTATTAGTATATTTAAATCAATAATTAAAATATAGCTCAGATTTTTTTTAACCCTTGCATGGCTTTTTGTAAGACCTTTTTTCTCAGAAACTTTGCATGCATTGGATGTCATGAGTTAGGGGAGTGAATAAAGTCGAGTTCATGTATTTGCCTATGCATGCTTTGAAATTTGCTTTGCTCTTTTCTGTACTGTTACGTATTCAGCTGTGATGCTGTAAAACAATGGACAAGACTTTAAGACCTTCATAATTAACCAAAAAAAAAAAAAAAGACAAAGCCACAACGCATCCACAGAAGCAAATTTTCAGCACAAATAAGCATAATCTTATCAGGATTCAGTCATTACTTTGTCTACCCTTATATTGCCATTCAAACAGAAACTGCCCTGGAGGCACTGGAATTATAGAATGAGTCAGATTTACTCACAGGCCCCACTCATCTGTGAACATTAACACACCCTTGTTTCACAAGTGCACATGCATATTGAGTACACAACTGAAACTATATATAATAAACTAGGCTTGACACTGAGATATACATTATCTTTAGAGTTCTCTTGCTCAGTTACACAGTGCCTTCAAGAAGCATTCAGCTTTCCCTTTGGTGCTGAACAGCCCTGTGATAAAGGTACCCAATACTCACTAGGAATTCAGTCCTGCAATAGTTCTATCTTTTATCAAAAGCATAGGACCTATTTTATTATCTCCTGTGGTGAAAGACATAAAGCAGATGATGTCTTACTGCTTTTCTCATTGCTTTGTCTAAGCAGTAAAGAAGGTTCAGTTCATCCTTTTAAAGTATAACACTTAGCTGGCAAACAGGTGTCTAATATGACATCGGAAACATTAATTTGCAACTGAGAATTCTCAGGAGTTTTGCTTTTGGTACTTATATATGAAATCCATCACTCTTTCATGTCTGTGCTCTTATTTATGGATCTTCGTCTGTCCCTTCTATAAGTTTGGAATCTGTGCTCCCATTTTCAGCAAGGTGCAGCTGGGGCTCATGCCTGTCCCGAAATCTGAGGTTTCCAGACCTCTTTAGTAGATGATATTCTCTGGGTCTACCTGATTTTTTTTTGTTTGTGCATTGTTAGCACAGGAAAACTGCTGTCTCCAGCTTTCCTCCCCCTCCTCCTATGATTGTCTGTAAGGAGAACACTAGAGCCTTTGCTCTCAAACATTGCATTCAGTGCTATTCCTTTCAAGTATTTTCCCAGACTTTGTTGAAGACTGCTTGTATTAAGTGCTGTAAAGCAGCTGTTGAACTCACTACTTTATCCTTACTTTGTGGCACTTAGAATCAATTGAGGTTGGAAGGTCATCTGGTCTGCAGGTCACCTAGACCTAACTACTGAATAAGTAAAGCCCACTTAAATCTGGTTGCTCACAGCCTTCCAGTCAATTTGAAGTATCTCAAGGATTTCACAGCTCCAGGATAGATTCACACTGTGATTGCTTTATTTTACCCTGGTGTTCTTAGACTTTCCATTACCTAGAAGAAACTGCAGGAGATTTTGGGGGGTTTTTTCTGGTTTTCAGAAAGGGTAAATACTTGGATTTTGCATAGAAGGATGGCTCATGCTTTGGACTACCTTGGGCAGATGCTTCCACAGCACAACCATGTTTTGGAGAGAATACTTGTGGCATTTCCAAGAAGTCTAGCTCAGAAGGATTTGAAAGGATAGGGGGTAAAATGAAATACGAAATTGGTCATTTATGGCACTTAATTAGATGAAGCAGAGATCGAAGATGCCACCTGAAAATCTCTGACTGTTAGAGTTGTTTCTGTGCATGAATATTTTAAGGGTTGTTTCTTAATGCACCAGATGAGATTTGTTTACCTGGATCTCTCTAAATGAACATTTCTTCTAGCAAAACACCAGCTTGAAGACTGCTTGACCACAAAGGAGGGCTATTGTGACATTTTGGGGACAATATTTTTGCAAATATCTTCTGGCAGCACTTAACAGTGGTTTCCAGGCTCAGTGGTTTTACCAGATCTGCTAATGATGTGTCAATTTTCAGACAGCAAGTGAAAGAGAGGGGCCAAGTGTCTTTATTGGAATATAATTAGTTGAGGAATGGAGTTCTGTGCTCCACATTTTCATTTCTTTGATACACTCTGTGCCATCTGCTATTAAAAAGTTATTTCCAGAGCTTCCCCAAACCTCATGTAGTTAGGCACTTGGCTTTATAACCCTTCCAAAAGTAAATTTGAATTTCTGATCATGTTGGTTGTGCTTGTTTGTTGTTTTTTTTTTTTTTTTGGGGGGGGGTGTGTTTTATAGCGAGGTTTGGGGTTTTGTTATGTTGTGGTTTTTGGGGTTTTTTTGTGTGTGTGGTTTGTTTTGTTTTTTTTTAGTTGAGAATAGTGAGAATGAATATGACAACTTCCTATTCAAAAAAAATATAAAGGCCAATTGTTGTAGGAGGGGAAAGGAAACCCTCCAGAAAGATCACTTACCATCTGCCTGTTGAGAAGCACAACATTCCTTCCTGTTCCTAAGGCTCCTGAGGCCCACAGATTAGAAATGGTGACATTTCCAAGCAGATTCCTAAGTCTCAAGAGGAGACTTTTTGCAGGGGGGGAAGATGCACTGACCTTAACATTGCAGGATTTGTGCTATCCAATCTTTATAAAAACATGTGGGATTGATAATTATTTCTGCCATGTTCCTTTCCCACATTTTAGCTTGTATGAAGCTCTATTTTTAATTTTTCTCAGGGAAAATAACATTTATATCATACTCCCACTGCTTCTTATAATGCAGTACTACTTTTGTGCCCACTCAGTCTATATATACACACAAAGCCATATTCTCTCTCCAAAAGTGGTGTAAAAGCTGTGCTTCTGTGAGTTCTAGGAGAAGGCCTATTGATGAGAAATAGCTTCAATTTTTTCTATTTCAAATTTACACTTTTAAGTACTGTAAATGCTTTTAACTCTATTTCACTTGCTTCACAAATTTGATAATTAACAGGGGTATTTCTTTTAGCCTGTTGAATGTCCAGGAGATTTTTGAATTGCCTCTTTTTCCTGACTTGTATTGCACCTGTATCCCAAAGAAATTGTCTTTATCTTTGAGTTCCAGACTCTTTTTCTTTCAGTCAGTTCTTCTGCAAATGCAGAGGTATATTGTGTCTGCCTTACTTTTTAAAGAGGAGACTGATTTTTCTTCAGAAACATAAGATTAGATTTAGCTTTAACAATGCTACTTAAGGCATACATCTCAGTCTCTAATATAAATCATCATAGCAGTTGATACACTGTCTAAATGCATCTTATCCAAGAGTCAAAGAACACTCTGGACTTTACTCGATTTATTTTGTTTGTTCTCATTATATCAATGAAATTGGTATCAGCTTATTTGAAGTTTAAGTCAGGAGGGATCATGTGGAGAGTGCTGTGCAAATATACTGTCTTACTGCCTGGATAGTTGTGCAATGACTCGTTATCTTTTAGCTGGGAATCAATTTGTTTCTCTGTCTCCATCAAGGGTCCTGTTCTACCCAACCATCTCTTTGATTTTCTTACAGCATATGATAAAGTTAATCATGTTGCTCTACACAAGTATTTGTAAATAGTATTGGTAAATAATAGGTTTCATTAATTCCATTGTTTTGACTGAAAACCATATAAACCAGGATAAATTCTATTACCAGAACTGGCCAAAACAATTGGAAGACCTACAGGGTGTAAATCTACCACTTGGGTCCTTGCTTCATTACATGTAATTAGCATTTCTCATTTCTCATTCAAGGAAAAATTACTATAGAATCAGGCAATTAACATGGAGTAGCAGCATCTGATCATGTTAGAAACAGGAAAATAAATGTACACAGAAGAGACAATATCTTCACAAAGTTCTGAGCTATGCAGTTACTGACATCGGTCAGGTATTAGCTCTGCTATTGCAGAGTTTTCTTTATTGAGGGACAGTTAACCCAGAGTGTCACCTGCAAAAACAACACACTGCAGCATTATGACAGAAATTACAAACTAGTGGAAGCATATAGATGTTGAAAGTGTGAATCCAGTGTCGAGCCCGGGGAAACTCCATAACTCACAGTAGTTTGGAGGAGCATTTCTTTATGGTTATAAGCTTTCGCTCCTGAGACACATAGAAATAAAAACCTGTCATGTTCCACCTTTACTACAAGGTCATTACAAAAACCTTGCCAAGACTGTTATTGTAGCATAGTGTGATCTGAAGCCTGACTGAAATTTTTCAGATATTCTAGTGCTGTTGAAATAGAGGAGCTCTTCTTTGTAAAAACCTTATGATGTTTATATTCAAAATACAGTTTCAACTTCTAAAAGCAGAACTTTCATATGTCACTTTAAGGTATTGAAAGCACCTTTAGTATTTAAAAGTGATTTTACTTTTTGAGAGAACAAAGCTAATGAAGCCTCAATAACCATTCCTTTACTGTCTCTTTAGTATTCCCTCCCCTGTAGTTTACTCACATCTGAAGTCCATTGATTAAATCCTGTCCATTGGTTAAACCTGTGAGGTCGAAACGTGTGAATTTCATTCCTATGTCTGTCATCGTTTTCCTCTGGGAAAGTTAAATTTCGTGGAAGTTAAGGGTCAGAGTTTTCTCATATTCAGCAGTTCTGACTGGGGGGAAAGTGGTGATGAAGAACAAAATTTGTTGCTTGTCTGTGAAGACAGTGCACAGAAAACTAAAAAAAGGGAAGTTTTGGAAATGACCGTACTAAGTGTGGAAGGACTGTGAAGGGTCATATGAAACATTGCTCTTCCTTGCACACTTTTGCTGTCAAGACTTATACAGGAGCAGGTATTTGAAAAACTAATTTAAATGGAGAATTTTGGTTGGCTTTCTCCAGCTCTTGTTCCATTTTGGTGAAAAGAATATGGTATTTTTAATTTAGTGTTCAGTCTCCATGTATAAAAGTGTGTTTTGTTGATTTCTTTTTAAATCCGCTTTAATGCAAATGTTCACATTAGATTAAATAATAGGTTATTTCACAGACATTTCCATCAGATAACATAAAGTATTATAATTACATTAGGATCTCAAAAATCATACATATCTTCTTAAGTATATTATATATATGCAAATTGACAGAAGAGATTTGGGAGAGAACGCAGTTGTCTGAGTTGTAGAGGGATTTCTTTAGAAGATTCACAAAAATACATTGCTATACCTTTTTTCTTTTTTTCCTTACAAATTCCAGCTGATCCTCAGAGGGAAAAAGCTGGAATCATAATGATGATAATAATTCTTAACAAAGTTGCTGACCACTCTTCACCCTTTATATTTGGGAAGTACTTGGTCCTAACATCTGTAAGGTCTTTCCAATATTGAGACAGCTGAGATTTCCACATGATGTTGTGTGTACACAGTCTAAATGCTTACCACTGTAGTTCCAGCCAGAATTTTTCTGACATTCAAGGTCCCAAAATCTGCAACATACTAAGGAGGCAGCAAAAACATGAATCGGCTTTTCCTTTCTCAGATGGAGCAACACTGAAGGCAGCAATTTGACAAGTGTGTATGTTCTCCTTTTAATGCATTTTATTTGGTATGATTTTCAGAAGAGATGTAAAAAAAAAAGGAAGTGTTATTAATAATAGTGGTAAAGTAACACCCTCGTTAAAGTTGTGGATCATCATGGAATAAAGCATAGAAATATCAAAGAAAAGTACAAAGCCTCCTTGAAACAATATCTGTAGGGGCAGGCTATTGCTGTTGACATGGCCTTTTCATCTGAGAAACATCTACACTGAGCCAATATGTCAGTCATTTATTGTCTAAATAGTTATTTAGCCAGTGGAGAAGGATTTGGGATGGAGCAAAATAAGGGTTGTTTTCAGGCTTGTGAAGTGAAGCACAGTTATGGGAGAGGGGCTCTAGGGAGGATGTCCCATTTTGAGGTGGATCTGGTTATCATCGACTAAAGCATTTTGTCAGTTCTTATTCCCCAACTTTCAGACAGGCCACTCTTCCCTCCACAATGGCTAAAATGAATTCTGATTGCTTTTTCTGTTTTCAATTTGTCTGCCCTCATTTGGTTGTTAAGTATTGGAGACCAGACTGTCAAAAGCAGTGTATTAGCAGAGCTTGCCATACTTGAATAGAACTCTGCTGGAAATGTGGTTCCTTTCTTTGCTGTTTGAATGGATGTGCTGTTGTAAATCTGGTCATGGTATTGAGCACTTAGCCCTTATGGCTATCTGCACTGAATTTCTGTAGGCAGTGCATTGCATTTCGGATGTGAAAGTATCATGAACATGCAGGACACAGACACATATTGCTGTGTACTGGCTCAGTTAAAGAATTTTTCAGATTTAAATCAGACAAAACGCTTTTTTTCAGAGTCTAGACTGTTAATTTAGGTACAATCAAAAGGA
This sequence comes from Campylorhamphus procurvoides, assembly GCA_013396655.1. Lineage (NCBI taxonomy): Eukaryota > Metazoa > Chordata > Aves > Passeriformes > Dendrocolaptidae > Campylorhamphus > Campylorhamphus procurvoides. The sequence continues at coordinate 1,778,544 of WBMV01002155.1, read as the reverse complement.
TATAGTGAGTTCCCAAGATGTGTTTATCATATTTTATATGTGCTGTGGAATTGCTGGGTGCAATTGCCTAATATTTGCAGTTGGATGCTGCTCTGATGCATATTATCAACTTCTCTTCGTCCCAAATATCTGAATTCCTCAACTTCTATTGAGAAAAAATTTCTTACAGAAAAAAGGAACTTGATAATAATACTTAAATACTGGAGAAAAGACAACAGTTGGTTACAGTAAACCCATGGTCACTGATTTTTACTCCTCTTTTGAAAGTTACAAACACTTTTGAAAGCACAGGCTTTTCTTTCAGGCTTGGCTTTGTTCCAGAGTGCTTTTTAAACCAAAAGAAGTGGAGAAAGTGCTTTAAATACAAGGATTTTTTTTTTCTCAAATGCTTTATTGAACACCATATGACTTTGATTCTTCACATTAGCCATTAGTTCAGTTCTCAAGATTTGTTTCTTAAAAGTCAGTATGAGATCAGATCTTCAGAGAATTTATTTTACTTTAGTGGACAGTGAAACACGTGGTGTTTAAATGGTTGAGGATTCACTATCGCTGCTAACATTTGTGGCTTTATATTAATATTACCTTGGTTTCTTGGTTGAGGCATAAAGGCCTAAATCAGCTAAGACCTTTTCATATGTGCTGCCATAGTTCCATAAAGATCTCTAGTTCTTTGTAAGTAAGTATTATGCTCAGCATTACTCTGAGATTCTTTCAAGGGCTAATAACTTCAAGGTCTTCCTCACATTTTAATTGTGGATTGCATATAAGGGAAAGGTAGTGGAAAGCACTTGAGCAGAGTACTTTGTAGGGAATTCTTTTCCTGTGCTGTTCATATAGTGCTATTTCAGAAAATCTCATGTGATTAGAAATTATCACAAGATGATTTGTGTGTATCTATTGACTGCAAGATTTGGTAGATCATTAGAGATGGAGAGAAATATGCAGTGTTTCCTTACCATGCACCTTAAGTTGTTGATTCTGAAATAACATCCTTTGCAGCAGCCAGCAGTGGAGGTCCTACCTAGGCTTTGTAGGTCCCCATATCTTAGAGCTGCTATTAGAAGTCACTGTCACTTTACCAAATCCTGGCTTTCCTTGTGCTGTTTTAGAAGGTGTAAGCAAAGATAAGGCTATAGCCTCCTGATTTGTATCAGTATCTGCGCATGATGCAATACATCTAACTGGTTTCCCACAGACTCACTTTTCTTTTGTTAAGTGCTAGTGACAGTACTGCAACCCTCCTTCTCTTCTGAGAGATGGCTTTTTCTATATGTGAGGTTTGTCTGATTATTATTCTCATTTCTATTATATACATTATATGTGATGTGTGCGGTGCATCAGGAGAAAAAGGACTTATTTTAGTTGGATGTAGAAACAATCCAACCACTCGGTTCTCAAGGTAGAAATTCTTGCTTTTCATGTAGTTTGCTTTTCATTGAAAATGCTGTAATTGGAAATCCCTTGTTTTATGACTTAGCTTCCTTCAGAAGGTGGTGTTTTCATTTGTTTGGGGGAATAGGACTTACTGTGTTTATTTGTCACTGGCTTCTGGAAGTGTAAAGTGTGTCAGCTAGTGCTTCCCAAGCAGCAGCTCAGAAGTGAAGGGAGTATATCAGTCCCTGCATTGATGTCCATTTGCATTTTAGGAATTTACAAGTGTATAAAACTAACGAGCTAATAATTCAGCATTCTTTTCAGATAAAGTTATGTACAGAAATGAAAAGGATGAATAGGCTTTCCTCATGTGGTTGGGCTCCTCTTACAGAATTTAATTTTTGTAATGATTATCATAATGGAATACCCTTCCCAATTGAACAATAAATATTCCCCAGAAAGCAGACTAGTAAAAATGCTTTTCCAGAGCAGACATAATATAATTCCTCTGATCTTTGGCTTTTTTCTCATTTTAGAAGCTCAGGAGCAAAAGTGGGCCTTGTAGCTCCATTGAGAAGTTACAAGTTTTTGGGGTTTGAGAGACCAGCTGGTTAGCAAGATCCAGCATCAGGGAAAAGAGCTTAAAATGTGCACTTCCATATTCTCTCAGCCAGGTTCCACTCTTGCTGGTCTCATTGTCTGCAAGGTATGGTTCAGTACAGTTGTATCCACCTTGTCTGCTGACCAATACAGCAAGTTTTCCTTGCCCTTCACGCCTGCTTTATTGTTTGTGTGTTTGTTTTTTTTTTAATTTTTGTTTCTTTGTGGTTTTGGTTTTATTTTTTCATTCTGATGTGTCCCAATAACACAGCAGGCAGTTTCATAACCTTCTATTAGAATCATAGAATCATTTTGTAATCTCCTATGGAATCATGGAATGGTTTGGGTTGGAAGGGACCTTAAAGATCATCCAGTTCCAACCCCCTTGCCATGAGCAAGGGCACCTTCCAGTCAGACCAGGTTGCTCAGAGCTCCATCACACCAGGCTTTGGACACTTCCAGGGGTGGGGCATCCACAACTTCTCTGGGGAACCTGTTCCAGTGCCTCACCACCCTCACATTCTTCCTCATATCTAATCCAAACCTACTGTGTTTGAACCCTTATCCTGTCATAAAATGGTCTTGTAAATAGACCTTTTGCTAAATTCAGCTGCCATCCTGATTTGATGTAGATATCTTTGAAAATATATTGTGTAGGTTAATGACAACTCTTTTAATAACTTTACATTTATAAAAATAAATTTTACTTTCTTTAGTGCTTCTGTGAAGAGTGAAGCATCATTTCCCATGACAATTCCTTAAAATAAGATGTCACATCAGAGATTTTGGCTGTAAACTTGTCAGTCTTACCTGAAGAATGTTACATGTTTTTCAAAGGACAGGCATTTGATTGACTTCTTGAAGTACATTATGTTGGCTGTTTTTAAAATGCACATTGTGTATTCAGGAACATGGACAGATGTAAGATGTCTTGTTGAGCATCAAGACCAGTCCCTCTCTCTAGGTATCGCATATTATCCCCTCTATGTGTGCATTGTTCTGAAAAGCTGGAGACTTTCCCTTGCTTGTTGTGTTGTTATTGATTTTGTTTGCTTGTTGTTGATTGTTTTGGATTGTCTTCCTCCCCAGCTAGTTTTCTGATTAGGGAAATTCATGATACTTGTGTGTCGTGGTGTGAATGGGCCACTGTTGAATGAAGTGAGCGGAACAGTCTGCAGTGTTTCACCTGGCATTTGCCCCATCCTTTCTATCTAGCCTTCCCATGTCTACCAAAAATACTTCAATTGTCTTATGAGTGCTTCCTTTGAAGCTGCTTCATAATGGTCATTCATACTCATCTAGTGATAAATTAGAAAACGTGTCTTCTTCCTGCATAGTTGTTCTCAGCTAAGGAGATTCTGAAGTTTCAATTTATACAGATGAAGTTTCAGTTTATAATCCCCAAGTACAAGGTTTTTGGTTTTCCTCTCATTTTTATTGCCACAGTCCTAAAGGTTGTTCAGCACTTTCTGTGAGATATATCAGTCCTGCTCTGTGTGAATAATACCTTTAGATTTCCTGGAAATGACAAATTCACTTCCTGGTCTACACAAGGTGATGGTGATGGATTTGTTATCTAGGGGTTTTTAGTAAAGACACTGATACTTAACAAGTGTAATGCTATTTAGGGTGGCAAAAAGGCAAGCAGTGGGATACAAAATGTACAAATTATTTCTAATCTAACATAAATTGCAGCTATACTTCATATATGATAATTTCCTGATTCTGTGTCTTCCTCCTTTTCATGAGGCATGTAAAATTGTGGTAAAATTTATCTCTTTCTGTTGTGTTTTTTCTTTTCTTTTTTCACCTCTTTTGAGATATTTTTGTGCTGAAATCTAATTTCTCTCTTTTGTTTCTGAATTCAGAGAGAATAGATGACAAGGAGAAATAAATAAGAAGATACAAGTTATTAAAAAAAAATAATTAAAAAATAATCACTTTGAGTGTCCTGGGGTGCATCAGGCACAATATCACCAGGTGGCCAAGGGAGGGGATTGTCCTGCTCTGCACTGGTGCAGCCTCACCTTGAGTCCTGTGTGTAGTTTGGGGCACCACACTCAAAGAAGGATATTAAGCTTTAAGAAGGTGTCCAAAGAAGGGCCCAAAGAAGGGCTGTGAACTGATGAAGGGTCTGAAGGGGACGCTGTATGAGGAGGGGCTGAGGTGACTTGGTCTGTTCAGCCTGGGGAAGAGGAGACTGAGGGGAGAGCTCCTTGTAATCTGCAGCCTCCTCATGGGGGGAAGCAGAGAGGCAAGGGCTGCTCTCTTCTCTCTGGTGACCAGTGACAGGACCTGAGGGAATGGCCTGGAGCTGAGTCTGGGGAGGTTTGGGTTAGATATTGGTAAAAGGTTCTTCACCCAAAAAGTGGTTGGGCAGCGGAACAGGAAAGTGGGCCCAGCACCAAGCCTGTCTGAGTTTGAGAAGTATTTGGACAATGGTCTCAGGGACATGGTGTGACTCTTGGGGCTGTCCTGTGCAGGGCCAGGAGTTGGACTCAATATTGGCTGGCAAGTCCAAGCTGAGAAGAGGCTTTTTTCTTTATCCGAGCAAAGCACTTGAGCACTCCCACATTAGCACACTTGATGTGGGTAATGGAATTTCCAGCATGATCTTTGTATCTGCTGTGCTGATGTCAAGGCCTATTTCTTCTCAAGGCTCCTGGCTTAATTTCTTTAGCTTCTTGGTTTGAGGTGAAGGCATAAGTTTCTGCAAGGTTAGTAGGTCAGCACTGGAACAGGCAATAGATGAACATTAAGAGAGAACTTACAAAAGGAGGTGCTTTAAGGACTTCCCTGCATTTTCATTAGCAGGAATCCAGAAAACAGGTACATGTGGGTCTTGTTCAGTTGTTTGTAAATGCTCTGTTCTGTGCTGCTGAGATTACAGTGATGGTTGTCTGAACCTTTCTCTGGATTCTGGTCAAAGCCTGGATTCCAGTTTTTTACTTCTTTACACGGGGGTTGGAGGCTGAAACCGCCAAACCTGTCACAGAAAAGAAGGCAAAACAGGAGTTTGATATATCTGGGAGGAATAAACTGAAAGAAGAAAGATAGCAGTGAATGAAGTGGGAGAGGATTTTTAATTATATGCTAATGCACATTTTACATATCAGTTAAACTAAACCACATTTCTAATGCTTATATCTTCCATACAGATTTGAATTTCAGAAGATTTTTCTGTAGGCCACCCCCCTGGCCTCCCACCAGGCCCTAGGGGGTTTTTGTGGGGTTTTTTATTCCCTTTTCAGTGTTGTTCTGTTACTTACGTCATTCAAGTATTAAGGCCTTGAGGAAAAGTATTGCTTCCCTATCTCTCCCTGCTTTGTTTTCTTGAGTGTGTGATGTGAGCTTCTATTAGACATAAATTGTGTATCCTGGGGGAGCATAATAGAAAAACACAAAATGCCAGTCAATCTGTAAAATTTTACAGCCATGCTTAAAATGTGTGTGGGAGAAGTGGGGATTCTTAGAAGAGAAACACTGTGCAGGAGGAGAGATCTGGGCTGGTGTCAGGAGGATGCCAATGAAAGGAGAGACAGGGCTTTCTCAACTGGTCTGGCTTGATTGAAATTAGCCATTTAGACTTGAAACCTGTTGAGCTTTGTATTTCAGCCACTGCTATTCACTCATCTACAGTATGGTAATGTAGTCATTATGCTTTGTATGGCTGTTGAATGCATTACAATGTGAAGTCAGATTGTAGCATGAAAGTTCACTAAAATGCTAGGTTTGCTTTTTATCTAAATCAGTGTGAAAGGAAGCAGAATTTTTTCGATGCTGAACAACTGTGAGCTGGCCTTCAAAATGCCCACATGCTGCCTTGTATACCTCCAGATTCATTCTTGACCAGAAAAGGCTGGCCAGCTGAGAGAGGCTTGAGCAGCTCAGGAAGCCTAGAAAATTGGTATGAAACAGAAGCTGAAGAGAAGCAGTACCTCAAACTTATTTTATTTTCCATTGATTTAAATTTTCTATCAAAAAGTAATGATTGCAGTGTTGTCTAGTGGGGATTGACATCTATTTTTCTAAGAATAAAGGGCAGAAATGACATTTGGATTCCAGAAGAAATGTCATTTAGCTATGTCAAAGAAAGTATCTGGGACTCTAATGACCTACTTTCCTGTTAAATCTCTAGGCCATTGCTGAAGGTAGGAGCATAGGGAAAATACATTTCATCTTCAAAGACTTCAAGATGAGGTTTATAACTTTCTTTAGGAGAAAAAAATGAGTCGTCTCTCCTGAATTGAGACAGATAAAGTTTCAGCCCAAGATGGATATTTTTCCCTAAAGATTTGAAAATTAAACCACCTGCTCTAAAGGAGAAGTTTGAGAAAATGCAGCATGCTAAACCAGTGTCTTCAGTGTGAAAAGAAGAAATTATATATTTTTACTTCTGTATAGGAATAAGTAAATAGAAAAGACTTTGGCTTTTTCAAATAGCACAAGGACGAAAAACACTTTCATATATCTGTGGGTCCTAAGGGTACTGACAGATGAAGTGGCTAAGCCATTATATTTTAGAAGTTGTGGCATATGGTAGAGTTCCCACTGACTGCAAGAAAAGAAATATAACCCCCATTTTCAGAAAGGGAAAAAGGAGAACCCAGGGAACTACAGCCTGGTTAGTCTCACCTCAGTGCCCAGCAACATTATGGATCAGATCCTTCTGGAAACTCTTCTAAGGCACATGGAAAATAAGGAGGTGATTGGTGAGAGCCTGGTGGCTTCACTAAGGGGTGAATTATGCTGACAAATGTGATGGCTTTCAATGATGGGGTTACAGCACTGGCAGATGAGAGAAGAGCAGCTGATGTCATCTACCTGGACTTATGCAAAACGTTTATACTGTCCCACAAGATGCCTTTGTCTCTAAACTGGAGAGACATGGATTTGGTGGAGGGACTGCTCCGTACATGAGTAATTGGCTGGGGTTGTGCTCCAAGTGGAGATCAGCAATGAATGGCCTTCTTCGGGAGTCAGTGTTGGGACTGGTGCTGTTTGACATCTTTGTCTGTGGCAGCAAGAGTGAGGATCAGCGCACCCTCAGTGAGTTTACCAAGGACACGAGGCTGTGTGGTGCAGTCCACATGCTGGAGGGAAGGGATGCCCTCCTTGGCAGATTTGAGATGTGCCTGTGTGAAACTCATGAAGTTCAGCAAGGCCAAGTGCAAGGTCCGACACCTGGGCTTGGGCAATCTCAAGCTAGTATTGGCTTTAAACTGAAAGAGGGCAGTTTTAGATTAGATGTTAGGAGAAAATTCTTTGTTGTGAGGGTGGTAAGGTATTAGAACATGTCCAGAGAAGCCGTGGATGTTCCATCCCTGGAAAGTGTTCAAGACCAGGCTGAATGGGGCTTTTAGCAACCTGATCTGCTCTAGTAGGTGGCCCTGCTTGTGGCAGGCTTGGTGGAAGTAGATGATCTTTAAGGTCCCTTCCAACCCAAACATTTCTGTGGTATGATTCTGTGATATTTTAGTTGGAATCAGAGCCACTTTAAGTATTTGGGGGTAGAAATTGCATTTTTTTAGCAGCACTTCATGTTTTCTTGATGTACTATAAGGCAGGTTGCATATCAAGTATATTTCACTGTATTTTTAGTTGAATCTGATAGCTTGCCTACAGGTTTTCATCATTCTGTTTTAGGAAATAATAAACTGTTCACATCCATGGGTCCACATGTGTAGCAGGTAAACAAGCAGGCTCATAAAGGTTGTGGAGAGGGCAGCCTAATCTCGTGATCCCAACCTTCTGAAACAACCCAGCTGACTGCTTCTTTGTCCTTCACCACAGACTGCTGTGTCCTGATGTGCTTCAGATCTGGATGGGAAAATCTGCACTTGGTTTTGATTGTCTGCTAAAAATCCCTGCACTCACACCAATTTGTGGAGTTCAGTGAGGCAACCAGAAAGAAATACTGACTTAGGACTTGACTCAGAAATAGTATAGCTAGGGCATAGCTATGTATCAAAGCATAACAGATGGTTTCTGGATGTCAGTGCCTTGGAGCAGGGAAGAGTGATGCATTGTGCCTCATTGGGCCATGTAGACATTCCCCACGCTTCATTAATACTTCAAATTCTTTTGAGTCTTTAATATAAATGAACCTGTTTTGAAAGAAGCAAAGGCTTTTTTTTGTTTGGTTGTTTTTGTTGGTTTTTTTAAAAAACTGTTCATGATGGAGGAAATACTCAAATTGACATAACATGCTGGTTCTTACATTCTCAAATGCTTTTTTTTTTTTGTTTGTGTAATTTAGTGCCTCACTGCAATCATTACTTCAAAGTTTTAGGTACCTGCATCACTTGAAGAAGGCAGATGTGATCAGGGAGGGAGAGAGAAGAAAATAAAAAAAAGGAAGACAATTTTATCTGACTTTTTCAGTACATTAATTTTTCTGTTAATGGCCAGTACTTTTCACAAAACATTGGACCTGAGCAAAAGGAAAAAGGTAATATTTTTGTCTCCTGGTGACTCTCAAGCACTCATGTACATGGACTCCAGCACCTTAGCATAGTTGTGGTGTTAGAGTTTTCTGCATCATTCATCATAAAAGAACATGAGGCATTCAGCAGTCAGTGCTCATTCAGAGATGTTCTGCATTACTAGCAGCACTAGTGAATATGCCTGCTCTATACATAATTTATGCTTTTCAGCACAGATTGTTTTATGCTTCATAGTAGGCTAGCTTTGATCCCTTAAATTTTGTTTGTTAAACTTAGGAGTTGGGCACAAAACAAAGATTTTTAAATCTCTTTCTTGCATTGCTTGTTTCAACAGTCTTCATTTCCACATCCCGTTAACAAGATTGAAATAGTTGCTGACCCACTTTTGGGGAAATAAACCTTCCTATAATGGATTTTGTGTGTAAGACTTTTTATTAGCCAATTCCCTCCACACCCAACTTGAAGTAGAATGAAAATTGGTTTAGAAACCTCAGTATAGTCTATTCTATGCTTCTGCTTAAAGAATTTATTGTTAGTTATGTCTTGTGACATGTAAGAGGAAAATGTAGATAGACTTTGTGTTTTGTGAATCCCTCTTTTAATGCTGTGATGCAGCTAGAGACTCTGCATAAATGTAAATGAATGTCGTAGAACTTATTGAGGGCTGGTGTTTTGATTTTTCTTTGTAAAGTTTCACATTAAAACAGTCTATATAAGAAATATTTTTTTTAAACTCAGAATATTTGAAGGGTATTCTATCCTCCAAAATCAGTAAGGTGTCAAGATTAAAAACCAAAACAAAGTCAGTTTAAAATGCTCTAGTTTGCTAAAACTTAAACATTTTCTTTTATACTTTGTTGTTAGTTTATCATTTTATATGCAATATGTGAATTTAAACATTATCACATGTAAAAGGCAATGTCTAAAAATAAAAAAAAAAAAAACAACAATCTGAAATGCATTTCTAAGTAAAAATTTGCAATGTTCCTCTGTGGCAGAGTGTGTAAAGTTATTTTTTTTAAACAGAAAGTCATCAGAATGGTTGCATTTCTGTGGCATATTTTGGTCTTGACATATAAGCACTTTCTGATGCTCTTTCAACTTTTTCCCTCATGATTCAATTTTCCCTGTACTGTTTTCTTTTTTTTTTTTTATTTCAGTGATTGCTGTACTTTAACCTGTTATCATTCTTTGTTTTTAAATCCTTTTTCACACCCAAGCAATTTCAGCTAGAAATTTTGGAATTTAGTGGCTTTCAGTTTTTCAGCAAATACTAATACATGCCCTTTGAAAACTTGGCCTCTTCTATATGTGTCAAGTTGGGTATATTAAAGACTGATTAAAAATTGTTCATTGCTGTTCAGACTTCAGGTCATAATCTTTTCCTCTCTGGCTTCCTGATATCTCAGTCATCTGCAGGTAGTCTGCCCAAAGCAGTGATTTAAATATTTCCTGTCTGCAATCCAATTCAGTTGCTCTGTTTTTCTGCCCACTGTACCAGCCTTAGGAATCACACTTCATCAGATTCCATTTCTTTGGTGTTGTCTGCAAGACAGAATATCATTTAATCCAGCCTTCCTTTCTGCTATTACAATTTAATGTATGAAATGTTGGGGTTTGTTATGTGATGAAGTCTCTCAGCTATTTTTAAATTATAACTTAAGCCTCCATATACATCAAAAATGCCAGATGCAGAATGGGGTAGAACTAGCTCTTACCATCTCTTTGACTTATTCTTTTGAAGTCATTAATCTGTGTATGATCACACACCAGCAAAGTTTTTTTTCTGACTTCTTAGTGTGTTTGCTCAGAGGATGGGTATAGCTTTTCTATCTTAATAGCACAGCCACACTGGGCAGCTCTGAATGCTAAAAAATGTTACCATCTACTTTTTACCTTCATTTTTTATTTTAATCCTTTTGGTCCAGTCATCTGTGCACATGTGAGGGAGAACAAATAAAAAAGTTTATTGTCTAATTTTCCTGGCTGGTAGAGCTTGCAAATATTCCTTCCAGCAGTGAAGGGATGGAGTCTTAACTTGTAATGGTTTCACCATACCTCTTAAAATGTTGTGATACCTTTCGTTAGATGTCTATGAAGCAAAAATTTGATTAATATCTCTTTAGCAAATGAGTCTTTGGGCATTTATTTATAATGATCAGTTTTTCATGCTGTGTTCTAGGTAGCAAAATCAGAAATTCTCTACCCCCACAAACCTCTACTTAATTTCTGTTTTCTCTTTCATCTGCTGTATGTGAACAGTGTCTGTGCTGCACAGGCTTGTAGGGCTTTCTGCGAGCACTGGGTTTGCTGTACATCTTGTTCCAGGCTGTTGGAACAGAACTTCCCATATACAAACAAGTGTAGTATTGCTTTGGGGGGTGAGAAGGGTTGCTGGGTTTGTTGATTTTATTTTGTTTTTTTCCTTTCTTCCCTGTGATGTTGTCCTTCTGTATATGAAGCCTGAAGCAAGAGTATTTGTAACATCCGTAGTTAGAGCAGTCAAAAGTGAGCTTTCTCTAGCACTGTACTAGTTCTTCAGTACAGACTGGCATAGAGATTTTTCCTGCTCTTATATCAGCAGCGTAGTGCATTTTGTGTGGCTTTTGGAACAAAAGAATCAGAGTGCAACATGCAATTGTTTCTTTCACATTTTCTCTTGTGTCTGAAGGAGAAAGTTCTTATCTCCTGCTGTCCTGCGACAAGACTCATGTTGTTTGGTGTTCTGTTTGTTTTCTCTTTTTTTGAAACTCCAGCTCTTGGAATGGCTGGATTATATATATATATATATATATATTTTTATTCCCCATATGGCATTGCATAAAAAATTGGAAATATTTATGAAAATCCCAGATTATAATTTTAGTTGTTGGTTTTTTCACCGTATTTTCATCCTTTCTTGGAGCAAGTTCATTTATTTCAAAGTTTTTTTTCTTGATACTATATTTGGATGGAACTGTTCTGTCTGTTTAAAAGCTTAGATGAATTAAAAAACAAAACAAAACAAAACAACTCTTTATAGGCCAGTGCAGGTCTGCAAGAGCTGTATAGAAGCAGTTTTTGCTGAAAACATAAGCATGCTCTAGTTTGTTTTTTTTTTCTCTCTTTCCCCAAAGCAAAGCCATTAAAAACTGTTTTTACAGAGGCCATCTTCTGAGAACCTGTATATATTCCTAGAAAAGAAAGTTTCCACACATGGGGAATGAGATGCGCTAGCTGCAGTGAATTTATTATCTCAAAATAATTGCCCAGAAGCAGTGTAAGTAACATTAGAGTCTTACAGCGGAACAGACACTGCAACATCAGCTTGTTTGGAGACTGGAACAATCGCCTTGTTTTTTTCCTGTGAAAACACAGGCCAGAATCATGTTTAACTCAAAGTCAGCCAATTATCCTTGGCCTTTTAAATATGCAAGCTTCCTCTGTGAAATGTTGTTGCAAGTTGTTTCTGTAAGTGAGTTTAGTGTAATGTTAAGTAAGAGGGGGTTTAAGTCATCTTTTGTAATCATACAGCATGGTTACTCAATGCATATTTGCTCTGTATGTGTCTCTCTGCATAAAAGTATCTCTTACACAGAGGAAGTCACAGATATGTGGTTTGATAACAATTTTCTTGCTTACAAGTTGCCATCAGAGAAGTTTCTTCCGAGTCCCTGTGCCCTTGATTGCGCTGATTGAGCTGTTTGCCAGCCAGGCTGGGACTGCTGAAACCAACTTTTCATAGATTTAGTTCAAAGTCTGGCCAATGACAGCTGAAGGGGGACAGCAGCACACGGGGTGGGGGAAGCAGGACTTGGCAAGGGAAACCAGCACCTCAAGGAGACATTCTGGACTCTGCTGCCAGTGAGGGTGAGGTGGACTTACTGATCCGAGTCTGTCATACATAAGAATGCTTGACAAAAGGCTTTGTGGCAAACTTTTTGATGGCAGGCAGTATAAACTCTGAATGGGAGGACATGTAAATTAGGCATGAGTTAATTATATATCAAATTAATTGAGAAGATCAAATCCTCTTTTATGTCCCTGATTTTTTTTAGACCTGGCTTATATTATAGCAAGCTGCATTTCTTCTGACCTTTGACTTCTATGGGCATTACTGTGTTGATGAGTCCATTTTGATCAGTGGATATTATTCTGAGAGAACTGAAGAATGGGAAGTCCAACAAATGCTATAAGAAAGATTTATAAGTGCATGAGACTGTAATTCCATGGTGCTCAGGAGAACTTGCTCAGGCTTTTTATGCAATGCATGATGGTAAAAGATGTCTTCATTGCTATCATTCTTTCTGTTCCTTTGATTCTCAGAGTCAAGCAGAAGGAGCAACGTCTAAAAGTGAGTAAAACAGCACTTGTAATATCAAGAGGTAGAAGACTGTAGAAAAGTTAGGTTTTTACCAAGGGTTTAGAAAGAGTTTGTTATGGATTTTGCTGCACCTTCTTGAAATTGGGGATACATAACTGCTAAAATTAAGATAGTTTAAGAAAGCAATATAACAATGTTACAGAGGACAGTGATCTCTACTCCACAACTGCTTGGCCCAAAGGTCAGATATGGAAGATATACACTGGTGATAGAATCAAGTTTAACTCAATAAATTACTTGATATGATCTTTTATTTGTGGTTCTGTGAAGGAAAGATCAGTAAAACTGATGGTTGTACTGCCAACTGGGGTTTAATGTGGAAATAGTTATGCTTGCTCTAGGTCAGAAAGGGCAAAATGAGTATAAATGAACCCTTGTAGGATTTGGTCCTGTAGCAGTTACCTACTTACCACAGCCTGTTCTGAAGAGAAAGCACTAAGCACTGAACTAAGGACTGAAAGGGGAAAAAAAAATAAAAAAATAGGAGTCCAAGTGTGACAGATTTCTGGAGGCTGAGAAAAGATTTGAATCATGAGCAAAGTCACCTTTTCTGTTGTTTCATGTGCTCAGAGGCATAGAACTTCATGCACTCTTTTTAAACTGGTATGACTTCATCACAGAAAATCCCCACTACATCATCTGCTTCCTTTCTCAAATGAAATGTTTTTCAAATCTTTCTATTCTTAGCTAACTCCTTAAGAACAAAACCTGTTATTCTGTAATGGCTGTAGTCAAAGGAGCCCGTACAGCCAACATCTAGATGTGTTTGGGTGTAAAATTTGCAGTAACAATGTTAATAAAATGCCTTGTGTTCTAAGCGCAAACTTTGTTCAAAGCTTGTTTGCTTTGTCAGTGTACATAAACAAGTGCACAGTCTTGAGAATACAGAAGCCTTGATACTCAAAACAAAGGCACTTGGTGAAGGAGATCAGTTCTCTTACCTTCCTCTCTTATAGGGTATTTCAAGCAGGGATTCTTGTTGCTGAGTGAGTGAATGCCACTAACGAAGTGCTTTGTGCAAACAGAAGGGAAAAAATAGTTAAATATAAGGAGACAACAAGATTGAGAAATACTCATGTTACATTTTCTACTGTGTAAGTTTAAAAAAAAAACTAACAACGACCAGCTAGGAAAAAACAAACAAACTTATTTTACTCAGATATAAAAGATACTGTAATTGAAAGTCACAAAAATCATTCTTCTCCTGAAGTCCTAAACCCAAGCATCTGTTTTATTCAAAGTACTTTAAAAACATACTTTAAAAATCCAAAGTTCAGAAACTCATATTTAACTTTCCTTCTTTCACTTCAAAACATGTTAATTCATTGCATTGCTCTTCCACTTCTTCACCTGAGAAATGCACTCTGCTGTCCAAGGAAAGTCTAAGTTATCTCAATCAGTGCAACAGATGTTAGTTATTGTGTCTCCTCCCCTCTCCTGCCCTCCCTTGGTATGCAAATGTGCTCTTTGACAATTACATTTCCCTAATGGGGAAATATATTTCCCTGTTTAGTCTAGTTATTGTAAGTGTTAAAAAGAATTAAAAAATCTCTGTAATGAAGCTGGTAAATCAGTTTGGTTAGTTTTATCAGATATCTTCCTCTGCTATGTAATTAATTTCTGAGTGGGAGATTTATAAGTTTTGTAAGCCCCCTACATTTTCAAAATGAATTTGTGGCATACTTTAAGGCATGTTAATTCATGTTTGCTCTTGTCTGCCTTTTCTTCTTATGAATAAAATCATCAACTCTCAGTACTGATGTAATTAGCCCTCTCTAGAATGCATTTTTGTTGCATGCATTTGTGGAGCTCACAAACTGCAAACCTGCTAAACCAGCAGCAATACACTAATAGATGCAACTGAGAAATCCCCCTTTTCTTTGCATTCCCTAATTGCATAGCAGCATTTTTGTTAGTTTTTCCTAGATATTTCATCCTTCAGGGCGATTAAGGAAATGGCACACCTGTGGCTGTCCCATATGTTCCTTTCATGAGTATTGCTGCCTCTAAGTCCCTGATCCCTAAAGAAGGGGCTGCTTCCCCTCACTGCCTGGCTCGTTTTTCTTCCTGCCTCTCTTTGCAGGGCCTCTTAGTGAACTGAGTTTCATTTCTGCATGGCCATGTGAGTGTGGCACTGATTGAGGTAATAACCATGTGTGGGTATGTCAGCTGAGCTGCTGTCCCCCACGCTAGTGAGATTAAAGCTTGTTCCAGACACACTTGTCACTCAGCAAGCAAACCTTCAGCCGCACTGATATATGGTCACCCCACAGCTGGGAGTTACCTCAGTGGGCTTTAAAGAAATGTAGGTGTATCATGACAAAGTAATGATGCGATTTAATCCTGAAAAATAGCATCTTTGTATCAATTTGTTATGTAAAATGCAAGAAGTAAGGTAATGTTAGCGTGATCAGGGACAGAATTTTTGACTATCCTGCAAATTTGACTGGAGCAAACATTTTTTCAACCACATGGAGAATAATTGATGTGTTCTCTTTTGTAGAAGCAACTCGTTCTAGTCAACATTTTGTTAGGTACCAAATAACCTTTAGAATAATTCAGTAAATTATAAAATAAAAGGCTTCAACTAAATTATTCTTACAGCCAAGTAGGGAATCTAGTCAACCATTACTGACATCAATTCACTGATCTAGAAAATTACTTTAATGCACATATCAATATACTTGCTGATTTCTTACATTTCAGTAGATCTAAAAAAAGTGTTATTGCAGAGGGCCCTTGTGTATCACATATTATAAAATTCACCAAAACTTTTCTATACTAAAGTAATTACAGTTATTGTAGCCTCCAAGTCTGACCTTTTTTAATGAAAAAATAATATTTTTTTTAAGTAGAGCTTAGCTGTACAAATATGAGAATATTTATATAGAGCTGATTAATTTGATTATTTGCCTTTTGAATACAGTTAATTTAACTGTGATTTTCATTCCACATCTGTAAGGGATTCTTTGTGCAAGAGTACATACCAAAATATGATTCTAAGGATGACAAAAAAAAAATTGAATTGTTGTGGTGATATCCTTGTTGCTGTGAGGAGTTGGAATTACTTACTAAGAAATATGCAGTCTTTCTAATTGAAAACAATTAATGAATAAGGTTATTCTGTCAGCCTGTTGGCCATACATTAGGCTGTTTTAGTTAGAAAGAGAGAAAGATTTCAGTCTAGGTGACATTGAAGCAGAAATTCAGAAGTCTTCACACAATTACACCTGTCCTGTCCCTTTTTGTGCTTTCTGAGTCAGAGTTTAACTGGCTCATGAGAGGGAATTAATGAATGTCTGTATCTAAAAATACATCTCATGAATGCATAGAGTGAAGAAATTTGAAAAATGTTTTTCTGCTCATTTCTTTTCTTAAATAATTGCTTTTAAGAACAGTAAGGTAAGGGCAAGAATTCCAGACAAATATGATAATTGGGCTGAAGTGTTTTATTTGCAGACCACTGGAAATGAGAGACCCTGTGTTAAATTTTCACAAGTAAAAGGGATCTGGAGGTCACAATAAAAAAAAAGAAGCAGTCTCTAGAATAAGAACTAGCAGAGTTTGAATATGAGACACTTCCTTCCATCTACTGTGAAAGTGGGGTTAAGTGATAAAGAAATAATTTTTTGAGGATAGCTGTAGAATTCAGGAATATAACTTTCTTTAAATTATTATAGAAACACAGAATGGCTGGGATTGGAAGGGACCTTTAAGGTCCTCTCTTTACAACCCCTCTGCCATGGGCAGGGACACCTTCCATTAGACCAGGTTGCTCAGAGCCCCACCTGATTTGGCCTTGGACGTTTCCAGAGATGGGGCAGCCACAGATTCTCTGAGCAACCTGTTCCATATTTTAATTGAAATTTTGAAAAATTGAAATTGTTCTTGTTCCTAAATCCCCTTAACAGTTTCCATTTTCACAGTCTGTACCATCTGTTAAGGGCAGGCCTTTAAATGCAAGTTGAATTTAGGCATTTCTAAATTTGTATTGTCAGGGAAATAGAAGTCTTACACGTGAATGTATCTTTCTAATTTACACCTGTGTGTTAATCTAAGGTTCAATAGCAAACCAGGGGAGATTTAGGAATATGTTTTAAAAACCCCAAATTTTTTGTTTAGCTGTATATGAGGAACATGGCATTTATAAATAACCCTTTTAAAGAGGACTGGAAAAAAATACAATCATTATACAACACCATACTTAGCGAAGCCACAGCAGCTTTTTCCTGTCTCTGTTGCTACATGGCACACATCCAGATATCTGCTGTACTAACATTTGCTCCTGGGAGGAGATGAAGAAAAAAGGGTCCATAAGGTTTCCATTGGCCTAGACAACTGAAACATCTGCTAGATTCATGAGCAGCTTGCTGGCCTAAGTCAGCAGGGAGAACTGCTGCACATCAGCACTGCCATATCAATGGATATTTCATAGACCGCAGGGAGGAAAAAAGAAAGGCAGTAGAGTAAGTGATTTTATTTCAAAGTACACTGAAGTCTAATGTAGTTTTACATTAAGTGATATCTAAATTGCACCAAATTAGAGCCACTTCTACAACTGATCCACATGCAAGACTCATTAGGGAAAGAGGTACATGAAAGAATAGCAGAATGTAATCCTCATTGTCTAATATTTGTTAATAGAAATGCAGGTTCCCAGATGAAATTTGACAAAAAGCGATCACCTGAGAAAATACTGTCTTCACTCAGTAACTTACACTAGGGGAAGCCTCCTCTGTCTTTTGAAATACAACTAGGGTTGTTGGAAGGGAATTGGCTATTCTGTGGACAGGACACACAGCAGAAGGAAAGAGCAAGTGTTGAAGCAACGAGGGTAGAAGGCAGAGTGGAGTTCACATCCTCATTTGATGTAAACTGCCTTTCATCTCTGTGGTTCAGGCCTGGGTTCTGGTGCTTAAAACTGGGTTCTGGCCCACATAATTTTGTTGTTTATAGTTTGGTGCCACTTAGCCTGAAAAGGGCTACTAAAACTGTATACAACAATCATTCTCCAGACCAAATTCCTGGTCTTATTTTACTGTGTAAACCAAAAGAGTGAAAGAAAACATCAAGCACAAAGCCAGTTTTAAGTGTTGTTTTGCATTTCAACTTTCATTAGCTCGAACAGAACTGTGTTTCAGAGATCTCTTCTGTAGTAGAAAAAGTGTCAAACATCAAAGAAGGCAAATATTGACAGGGTGCGTGAAATCATCAGTAATGAAAACCTTGTGAATATACAGATGATCACAAGTGGAAAACGTTTTATTAATCATTCTTTGGCTCCATGAGAATCAGAACTGCTTTCTTCAAGGAACGTTCCCAGTTGGCCAGGATGTATCCATGTATTGATCGACACAGAGTCATTAAGGGAGTGCCTGTTCAGATCAAAACCATCTGCAGACACGATATTTCCCACTTTTAAGACAGTACTGCCTTTTGCGTGTTAAAAGGCATCATAGACACACAACTCTTCACAATGGTTTTCATAGGAAATATATTTATGAAAAGGATTTTTTTTTGGAAGCACATTTAATTTGTCCTTTTCTTAATATTGATGGTACTCAAGGATCTAACTTCTTGGTATTGATCCCCATTTACCACTAGGATAGTTTTACTGGGATTATTTACAACTACAGAGTATTTCACTCAAAAATTACTGGTAATCTGGTCATCAGAACAGATAAGTGTATTTCTGATCAAAATGTGATTTTTCTACCTTTGTTTTTTCTTCATTTTCCTTTGAGGGTTACATATCACCTGAAACAAACTGGACAGTGAAAGTGTTGGAAGACCAGGCAGCAAGGATTTATTTAATGTACTAGTGCAGTGACAAGTGATTCTTACTCAGTCTTGTTTCCAAACCAGAGGTAGTAAGTGTTTAGATATGCTGTTCTAGTCTATTTAAAATATGCACTCTGAAGTAAAAAGAAGTTAAACTTACAGAAACAAGTGGGGGTTTATTGATGATTTTATCACTTTTCTTCTTTGTCCCCTGCAGGAGTTTTCAGTTGGTGAGTGGGCTTTTTCCAGGAAAATTTTTAACTAAGGATAAGCAATTCAGTTATGGTGCTTTTGGGTTTTTTGGATTTCTGAATGCTTTTTGAGACACTCAGATGACAGCACTACTTGGAGCTGGCTTGTATAGTTGCCTCTTCTTCTGTCTTTTCACTTCTCTTTTGGATGACATTTCAGAAGGTGGTGAGGCAAAGGTAAAAGTGAAAGGATTTTACTTTTCTCCACTTTACTGTGTTCTGCTCGGATAGAAAAAATGGTTAAACAGAGATAGACAGACAAAAAGAAAGTCCTTACCAGGTGGGTGACCTGCATGTTGGTCTTCAAACACCATTATTTCTTTTTTAAGGATGCAGGAAGAAGGAAAATTGTGTTCCTAGAGATATGAAAGTACATTTTCTTTTATAATGACTCAGTAGCTGGAAAGTCTGAGAGAGCATTTTTTTTCCAGTAGATTTCAGATTTTTCACAGATGGGATAAAGGAAATCTCAAAAGGTGATGTGGCAAAATGAGAAGGTAAAAAAATGAATTGACCGATAGAATTTTTCATGGTTGTGTCCTTCAGCAGAATTTCTAATTTTGAAAAATGAAAGCCAAAATAGTTTGATTTTTCTGAAGAAAAAATTTTAACACTTAGGGAAAAGTTAATACTTCTAATGTCTTCAGTTCCGCTTTATTTTTACTGTAGGCAAAATTTTCTCAATTATTTTGGAATTTCTAGTAATTTCCATCTTCCTTAAACATTACTTATTTTCAGTAAATGTATTATTTTCCAAAATATTGTCTCCCAGTGTTAAATGTTTTCACATATACCCCAGAGTATTTCAAACCAAGATTAAAATAGAATTAGATTAAATGAGATTAAAATTAGATTAAAGTAGAATTGTGGGAAAGGCTGTGATTGTGCTGCTGATGTATTTGTGAGATTATCACAGGTATCTTCTTGGAGCATTGATGTGAAGCAAGAAAATGCAATTATTGTCGTATTACACATTAGAAATTGAATTGTGGTGGCAGTGAGGCCCAGACCCCCAAAGAAATTATTGTCCAATTCCTTATTCTTCATGTTAGGATTGGGTAGCCTCCAGCTTTTGAGAGAAACAGGACTTTACAGTTTGTTGAGACAGAAAGAATTGAGCATGGCACTTTAAAGTGAAAAGTGACACAAAGCTCTAAGCCATATTTACACTTATGAGAACCAGAAAATTCATCAGTTTGTTACCACAGTTGAGGGAAAATGAGGCTGGATTTAATTATATTGGGATTTGTAACTTCCATCAGCTATTTAGAGTTGTGGAGAGAAATGCCTCTTCCCTCTTTCAGAATAAATAAATAAATAAAATTGCTGGATACTCTTCCCCTTTCACAAACAAATACTACCATGGTGACAGTCTGAAAAGAGTAAAAAATAGTCACTTATGCAAGGTTCCTTGGAAACAGAACTGTCTGTGCATACTTCTTTTTTTCCCATTGTGTGTCTCATATATCTTCCTATTTATCATTATGAAATTATTGTACTTCAATATGTATTTTTTCCACTTTTTATATGCAATCTCTTTCACTGTAATATAGTCCAGATTCATTATATCTTGAGTTAGCTGCTGATTTGGAAACACACACCGGAAACATAGGGAGTGACGAAAGGAACAAAGATTTCCTGCTTCTCCGTTATTGATGTCTGTCAGAAATTCTGTAGTCTGAAATCAGAGGCTGGACCAGTGTGCTCTTGTCCTTTGCATTGTCTAAGAATTGCTTAAATGTTTTAAAAAGCCCAGTGACCTTGAATGCACAGTCTGAGAGTAACAGCAGTAAGGTTCTGCAGTGTTCTCATTAATTCCAATGTTCTCTGCAAGTGGTTTTGTTACTGGAGCTTGGAACAGCTACTAGAGTACATTTTTTTTCTTGTTTTATTTAATTTTGTTTCTTTTTTAAACAATTTTTCTTTAGTGAGCAAACCATTTACAGGACATTCTCCCTGGGCATAAACTCTAAAAAGTATATACTGTCTAAATTAGTACCATTTAATTTGCAAGTTAGAGAAGGTGAGTTCATCCCATCAAGGGCTCTGTGTATCAAATTATTCTCAGGCAAATTTCTCTTTCTTTAAAAGTGCTGTATGAATACAGTTTACCATGCAGGCACATTGCTGTCTTTTAAAATAAACCAAAGAAGGTAGCTATGTATCAAAATTAATCTTACTTAATCTGTCATCAATATTTTATCACGTTCTTAGGACTGTTCTTAGAAATTTAGTAAAATAATAGAGGCAACAACTTATGTAATTTCTTCCTTCAAAGTTTCCAGCACACTAAACTCCAGTTTGATATCCATGCTGAAAAAATAAGGAAGGGGATTCAATGCTATTAGAAAGTTAAAAGAAGCACTAGTTGCACAGTAATGCAGTTTGTGCCTGCTGAAATGCAGGTCACAGCATCATGGCTCTTTAAATTGGTAGAAATCCAGGAAGGTGATTCAGTATATTAAATGTTCTATCATACTGGCTTTTGTTCCTAATGTTTTAGTTTCTTTAAAAAGAGTGAAGGCCAACATTGATGTATTCTCCCTATAGATGCAACCTACTATTTGAAGTAGTAATTTCCTTGCCTTCTCACCCAAATGTTTGCTCTATTGTTTGGGGTTTTTTTGGTTTTGTTTTTAGTTGGTTGGTTGGTTTTCGGTTGGTCTTGGTCTTTTGTTTTTGGTGGGTTTTTTTTAGAATCTTGTCCTATTGAAATCAACATTAAAATATCAGACTGCTTTGAAAAATAATTTGCTCAAGTTTTGGGTTTTGTTTTTTTTCTTTTATTTCCTCTGGTGCAACTTTGCATCTTTGTGGGCTCTGGTTTCAGCTGACATCATGCTATAAAGGTATCAAATAAAAGGCCCATGGCTTTGTGGTTCTGTGGAAGACTGAAAAGGGTAAATTTTGTCTGTAGAACTGTAGACTCTACTTTTTCCCTCATATATGCTGATAAGTTTAATTTATCTCATAGGGACATTGGGCAGTCAGGCTCTCAAGAAGTAGAGCTGATGTGCCAAAACATTGCTAACTCACTGGTGTCACCTCTCTATCCACATCCATTTCTTTTTATGGCTTCCAGATAAACAGTGACGTGAGTAGACAAAGCTTGCTGCACTGATACTGTGAAATGCTCTTCATTTGTAGCATAACTGTTTACTACAAAAACAGACATTTGCAGAAACAAGAGTAGAGAGGATTATGTTTTCTCCATGCTTACAGCCACCTAGTCACATTTATAATTAGTCTGGTAAATTGATTAGAATGTTTCACCTAAGCATCAAGTGGAAGTGTTGAACTCTAATTACAGAGCTTTCACTGTAATTGCAAAAAAAGTAAAAAAAAACCAAACCAAAACAACAAAACAACCAAACACACAAACCCAAGCAAGAAACCTAACCCAAACATAGACAAATAAACATCAAATGAACTCACATGATGAATGTTTCCAAACTGGACTAAACAATAATTATTCTTCATAGACTTGTCACATACTGAGATGACAATAAGTGTTAAAATCTGTAGAAGGAGTTTAACCATGATTTCTGAGAGGAAAGAAAGAAAAAAGAAAAAGAAAAAACCTTTCTTGACAGGAAAAACAGCTTATGGCTGATGAGATATGAGCCTGTCAGTTCTACTGCAAAGCAGTATTGGCCCTCCACAAAGCATTGCAGAAACAACCTGTGGTAGATTATACTTAAGTTTAGCTCCATCTAATCAAAATAGTTGAAATAATTTTGTTACTAAAAGCTTCCTAAAATGAGCAGAGGGACTGGGACACAAAACGATGACAGTGATGTCTAGATGTAGCCACCTTTGTGTCATAGCTTCACTGCCTATTGTAACTTACCCTTTGCATAACCTTGGAGTGCTTTTTAATGAACACCCTTGCTTCCTTTTCAATTACAAGGGAATTGTAATGTGGGCCATCAGTAGGGTTTTTTTAAACTTTGTTAGTGTACTCCATACAGATAATAAAATAGTTTGTCCTGCCTCAAGGTTTGATCATGGAACAGAATGGAATTATATATACTATAGTGGACATATGTGTGTTTGATTGACTTGACCTGCTGGTGGAGGGTAGAAATGTCATTGCCAACCACTTGTGAGGAAAGCAAGTAAGCTGGCTAAGTAGCCCTGTCTTTAAAGGGGTGATCATCTAAGTTGTGTTCGCTATCTCAATGATACCTATCAATCACCTCAGGTAATAGTAAAGTAGGAAATAAGGTGTATTAAACTTACCTGAAGAGCTGTGTTCAGTGCAGTGAAACTTAGAGATGTATATCTAAGAGCTACAGGAGAAGAACTGGAATTATATCTAAGAGGAAATACCAGCATCATGGTAGACCCACAGCAACAGCTGGGTTTCCATTTGACCCTGTGGCCAAGGGGACTCATCTAGGTGTGCAAACAAGGATACAAAGTGCTGGTGGAGGAGAGGCATCACCTTTGTATTTTTTCTATCTGTGACTGCAGCAGTGAGGTATCCAGGTCTGGGCTACACACTTCAGAAAAAAGATGACAAATTGCAGAGGGCACAGAGAAGAGCCACAGACTAATTAAGGGATTAGAAAAATACGGTTTCTACAGAAAGACTTAGGAGCTCAATTTATTTAGATTATCAAAAAGAAGGTTAATGGCTGATGTGATCACAGTCTCTAAGTGCCTACAAGAGAAATTTGATAAGAAACAGCTCTTTAGAGCAGGAAAAAAGATATGAGGCAGTGGAAACGAAATGTTCCAGCCACACAAAATGGGACTAGGAGTAAATTCTGTGGTTTTGTTTAAACAAGGATGACTGTTGCTCTCTGAAATAAGTTACCAAAGGGGCCATTAATTTTCCATTACTTGACTTAAGTCAAGGTGAAATGCTTTTGTTAGAGGACATTGTCTTTTTTAATCTCTGCTTGCTGAGTTAAGGAAGAAATTAAGAAATGGGAGTTTATTAAGAACTGTTCATAAAAAGTCATAGTGATAGTATCTGGTTGTTGAAATTATGATGGCCCAAATGTGACAGGACCTTTAGACTTGCCTTCTTTTTGAAGGCTCATCATCAACCATTCTTGACTTAATGGGCCTATTCAGATGGATCAAAATGAGCATGTTCAATGCTGGGAGTATGAATGGCTTTTTGACAGTGGTAATAAGTTATCCCAGGCATAAGGGTTTTCCAAAGCAAGTTCCTTGGGGAATGATGTGATTCAGTCAGTGGCCTCCAGCTGTGGGTAACTGTGCTGCAGCAGGAGCCTGTACCACCCATGGCCTTGGTTCACTAGCATGCTCCCTGAGAACATGCCACCCACCTCCCTGTTTAACAGAAACAAAACTTCTCCCATGAAATACTGTCAGCCCCCCCAGGAACCGTATGCAATCTTTAGTGGCACAAACCCACTTCTTTGGCATTTACAATGCTGTGTTAAGTGGCACGATGCTGATGCTATCTTTAGTGTTCCTCGCTTTCATAGAGGGTTTTACAGCCTTCTTCAGTCCAGTTACTAATAATTTTTGTTAAGAGGCATGCAGTATTTATTCATTGGGTCTTGCTTTATCTACTTTTCTCTGTTCTGCACCTGCTCCCTTTTTTCCACTTGGGCTAGTTTCCATACTAGATGGCTCATCTTCTCTCTGCCTCTTTCTCCACTTCAAGCTTCTTATGAAGCTGTGTTTGTGCTCTCCAGATCCACACAGCTTCTCTGTTGGTAAGGGACAGGATAAGTGTTTGGGTCCCATTTTTATATGCTATATTATTTCTTGCTTCTAGAACACACTGGAGTGGTCAGAGAAAATCAAATTCTTCTGACCTCTTCAGATTGCGGCATCTACATTTCCTGTTCATATGGTTGATCAGAATAGTTTACATACCAACCACGCCTCTTGTCAGGCAAATCTGTGACTTCATAGTCATTAGCGAAGGACAGACTGCAGGTACACTGACACCTTTATGATAAGAACTATAATATCAGAAAGGAAATATAGATAATTATGGGGAGATCACCTAAATTGTGTTAATACGGTCCTAAATCATTACAGCAGGTTTTTTATTAAACTACTTCCCATTCCAGTTCTTTAATGTAAATGACAGATTTCACTGGGCTAATCTCTACCACTGGGTTCTTTTTAATGCTTTTTGTATGCAAAAAGTATTTTAGCCCACATATCCTATTCACAACTCATACTTTAGAAGGTTATTTCTTTGGTAAGTTGCTTGCAATTTAGTGGAAGTAATAACAGGCTGTGTGCCTTTTTTTTTTTTTTTTGGATCTTTCAAATTCTAATTTAAGCGATAAGCAATTTATGCAATATCTTGAGGTTCCTTGACACATTGGAATTGAAAGAGGAGAAGTGGAAGGAAATGACAAATCTTTTCTGTTTTGGTTTTTTTTTTATTTCCCCCCATCATTGTTTATGATTTTTCGCTCATCAGGTATTTCTCAACATGTGGCTTCCAGGAAGCAGGGTTTGATTAATGAAGTGTCAGATACAGAGGATGTCATGAGAATTTTGGCATTTTTTGTTTGCAGCATTTAAATTAGCCATGGTGTTTTCAGTATTCCTTTGTTCTTATTTACTATATTTGTTGTCCTGTGGATAATAAATATCCTTTTAGAGTGGATATCAGTACATAGTAAATTTTGATCTTTAGATATCTCTAGGAAGTTGATATTTATGCAAAAATTATACCAGTTATTCAGATTTGCATTTTGATGGAAATATTCTATTTATTGCACTGATGTATGTACTTATTTTCCATGTCTAAGGCCATCCTAATTGTTTTACACAGGAAAATCAAAATCTGGCTAGAATTACATTTTCGGAAATATCCGGAGGTCACATGGGAGTTCAGTTGTTAATCTTTTATTTGGTACTCCCTTACTCTGTATATCTGAAAACCTGTATACTAGACAATAGATTTCCATTATCATGCATTTTATTTAGAAGACATGCCTCAGTTGAACGTAGTTGGGAGAGACTGATGAGAACCACTAAAATAGGATGTTACTGTGAAGGTTTTATTCTGGATTCGTGATTCTGTATTGGTATAATTATTGAATATTGTATGTATTATTTCCTTGATGTACTTGTGACATGTCTATGAGCTTGTTCATTCCTGTAGGAGTGTAGAGAGGTTTTTTCTTTCTGACACATCCCACTTGAGTGTCAACCTTGGCATTATCCTTCTTATGTGAGCATCTCTACCTACTCATCAGTCCTTTGATTAATAGAACTTCTATGACAGGAGGGAGAGGAAAAAGCATATTTTGGACTTTGAGTATTGGAATGTCTTTCTTTTGCATTGTGTCCTTGACTGACTTATTCTCTGTCCTAGGCAACAATCACAGAATCCTTAATGTGTTTTGCTTATTACAGAAGGTTTTTTTCTTTCCCCATCCGTGTTAAAAATGACTTTCATGTTTTTACCATGCTCTCTTCTTGCGACACTGTTTGTCAGAATGTGTTGTGCTGCTTGCCAAGGGCTGTGCAATTCTCCCAATACATAAACACTTCGGTCTAACTATGCCATTGAAAATACTCGTGATTCAAGAACCTGAGTGATACTGCTCCTGTATTGTGTGGAAGCATTTGGAAATCTTCCCAGTGACTTTTCAGCAAGCACTTATTGTGATTCATAATGCTCTAGGATAGAATCACAGATGTGAGAGAGACCTACTACATCATTTCTTCCATTTTCATATGAGAGCAGGTTATATTCCTTCAACACAGTATGCACCAAGTATTAGATTCACACTGCATTTGCTCTCCAACAACTTTCCAAACATGACACGAGAAACATCATCCTGAGAGGCTTTTAAAATGTGTAAAAATAAACAGGGAGTCAAGGTTGCCTTGTCTCTCTGTTTTGAAAACTCTGTGTGAATTTTTGTTATTATTTCAGTGATGTCTGCAACAATGATTTAACTATATTATCTGTACTGAGTCATCTCTGAGTATGTCTGAGGAGATAAAATTGCAGAGTACTTCTTTGTAAGTAAATAGTATGTCTTATAGAGGGGGAAAAAGAAGGGGGGAAATTTAATTCATCTAGCTGTTTCTCAGATACAGAGAATGTATTTTTTTCAGTTTATTGTACTGCCTTTCTTTGGTCAGAATAGATCACATTGAATTCAGGGTCTGTCATCTGTGGGAAGCTGCTGCAGTAAATTCAATTCTACAACTTAAATATTTTCTTTTTTCCTCTTACTCTCTTCCCTTCTGCATCCCTCCCCTCCCTCCTCAGGCAGCCAAGGGCAGTTTCCACTTACACAGAACGTCACGGTTGTTGAAGGGGGAACAGCAAATTTGACCTGCAGGGTCGATCAAAATGATAACACCTCCCTCCAGTGGTCAAATCCAGCTCAACAGACACTGTACTTCGATGACAAGAAAGGTAAATTGTTTGTTTAACTTGTGCTTCTGCACCGGTTTTTAGTAAGAAAAGAATGTTTAAACCAATTTCTCTTTAATACTCTCATTTAAAATGATGTGCTAGGAATAAGTTTTCATTTATCGTTGGTTTTGGTGGGGTTTTTGAAGGGTGGTTCACTGAAGTACTCTCGTGTATAAAATGATGATTAAATTATTAAAGGAAAAAAATCAGTATTTGAAAGTCTGATTGTAAGATAATTTGGAAAGCATTGTTGCAAAATATCTTGGAAGAGCATTTATGAGTGGCAAGAGAAGTAGTAACCCATCAACCTTTAATTTGTCTTTAATAGTGTCCATACGCCTATATAAAATATATTTATATATATATATAGTATATAATTGCACTGTTGTCTTCAAGTGTACTGCAGTCTGGATGTTAGTGCAATGCACAGTTGCTGTGGTAGGGTTGGGTTTTGTGCCCTGATATTTCCAATTTTTCCATGCACAGATTTTTCAATTTTAGTTAAATTAGGGAGTGAAAAAAAAAGACAGGAAAACATCCACTCCTTACAAAAAGATAGTCATTATCTCTGCAGTGGTTTATATTTCTGAGATGTTTAGCTTAATTTGAGCTGAAAAAGCATTAAATTTTACATAATAGAATGTTAACATAAAGATTATGTTAGATTCTGTGAGGAAAGCAACTAAAGTTAGAAGTAGTAAATTCATCACTTGGCTTTAAAAATTACAAAAGCTTTGGTGTTGATTTCAGTGGTACAGAACTGCAACAGTTTTTCATACGTAATTCTGGTGCTTGAATTTATTCTGAAAGATGCTACATACTCTAGAACATAGTTTAACAAGTGCACTTATTGCTCTGCCTAAAATTAAATAACTGCTGTCCGAATGCTCTGCTGAATGATTACAAGACTAAAACACCTTGTAGGACTGAAAATGCTTTGTGGATCTATGCACTTCAATAAAACAGAATCTAAACCCTGTCATTTTATACCTGCAGAAGCTGCAATCAAAATATGTTTTTTTACTATTAATATAATAGCTGAATAGTCTCTCTTGATGGTGTTGAAGTGGTTCCTTTCTCTTTTATCTAATTTCCTGTAGCGTGTAATCATTTGATTTGCAATTTCTTTGAAATCATAAGTACCTTTTGAATGCAGGATTGAAGATGAGAGGTTTATAAGGTGCAAACTTTTAAGCTGTAAGTCTAGTGCTGTAACCTGTGCTCATGTGGACACCTTTATTTTAGCTGTAATCGTTAGTGATTTGTGACGGGTAAGTAATGTCTGCAAAACTAAAAGCAGAGAGAACTTCTCTGTTGATAGAGCACATCAATACTCAGAAAATCTATATCTTTTATAAAATAAGTGACATTTTAAAGGATGCTGAGAAAGACGTGGGAGGACTGCAAATACATTAATTTGAACATTGTAGCCATTTTGGTGTGAATTGAATTTTCTGTGTACTTTAGCTGAATCTGTACTTTTACGACGAATAATTGAGTTTGTATTACTTTTTAATATAATGAATTGAAGCAACAGAATTCGAATGACATGCAGCATAGTAAGTACTTAGAAGCAATTTATATTCCCCACAGGAAATGTGAGGAGCTGAAGTGCGTAAATTTAAAGGACCACACTCGTTATTGAACTTTTAGCTTGTCCCAAGACTTTAAGGAATACCTGAAGCTTCATTTTATGGAGGATTTACTCTGCATCTGTTATACAGGCAAAAGTCTTTCTGTGGTCAGGAAAAACTTCGAGTCCTTCAATCAGAGATACTTAGTCTTTCTTATGCTGGTGATGGTTTGCACTCTGTGTGACATTTCCAGTCTTGAGTCTACTGAGGGGAGTGAGCAGTACATCCAATTCTTGCATGGAAAACGTTCTGCCGTTTCTGAAAACTAGGAATTAAGTACAACTTTCACTGGCATTTTTTTTCTGTGTGTATATGTACATGTTCTTATAAGTGAGAGATTTCCTTTAATTGCTTTTAACACTTGCATTATTAAGCCAAAATGAAAATGTAAAGAGATATTTATGGCTCTGATATCTTGATGGTTTCCCCAGGAAATGATGGCAAATGAAACTGTAAGGACTTCTTTCTCCTCATTTCCCACTTCTCACAGTCAGGCATACGATTCGGCTATTAAAAAAAAAAAACAAACAACAACAAAAAAAAAAAAACCAAAACAAAAAACAGCTTTCTACTAGATCCAGTCGTTGCACTTAATTTATTGAGAGCAGTGCCTCAGCCATAGTCTTTTCAAACCTGTCTCTTATGGTTAGCCAAAACCAACCTTTAGATCTTACTCATCCCTTCAACACCATAAACATTGCTGCTTAATACCTGTGTTTCTCCAACCCTGAAAATTAATGAAAGCTTGAACGGGTATAGAGTTACATTCTGTGTAGAAAAAAGTTTAGACAAGGAGCATCACCAATAGCCTTTATATTCATTACAGCTGAGTAACTGTGGGTGTTATCATGTTCAGAACTAAATCAAATTTGCTTACTTTTACCTTCAATAAGTTATTTTCTATTTTTATGAACAACACACATAAGTATGAGAATAAATTTCTTTCACATCTGGAAGCATAAAACAAATTCAAGAATCCTTTCTATTGATTGCTCTATATTTTAATAATTAGAAGAGGGTCAAGTTGTAAAATGAAGGAAGGCATGGAAGTATCAAAAGAGAGTTGAAAGTGTAGCAAAGGTTGAGGGAGGTAAGAGCTATCAGAATATAAAATCATGGAATTGTTAAGGTTAGAAAAGGCCAAGTTCATCAGGTCTGACCATCAACCGAGGACCATTACCATAAGGCAGAACAGATGTCAAAAAGAGCAACTTTTCCCTGCAGTGAAAAACCCTCCACTGCTAGATTGTCCTTGGTGGGACCCTGTTCCTGTTCATGCTTCTTTTTCCAGCAAGTTGGTTCCCCTATCTTGCAGAGACATTTCCTGACCAAAATAGAACTTGCCATGGGCCAAGAAAAGGTTACTTATTATTCTCCAGTTCATTGAAAATTAATTACATATGCATTATGAAAAGTGCATTCATGTCATTTTGCTTTTGTCTGAATTGTGATGCAATCATCGACATTGAAGTTGGAAGTCATTCTTCCTTTTTCTGTTTTAGATATTCTGCATATGTACAGAAATATAATGAGACAAACACATTAATACCCAAGCTGCATTGTTAAAATTGCTCTTCTGCTTCTCCTCACATACTGCCATGGCCACTTGTTTTTAAGTACAGGTTTTTCCCACTCAGGAGAATGGCTGGTAAAGAACACTTCCACCCCCATCTTCAAATCAATTTAATGTTTATTTAATATTTATGAAGGAGACAAGGACTATTTTTAACTTGAGACATTTTTGACATGAGACCTATACAATCTTGAACTGATATAGACAGGAATTTAGTAGAATTTTGTTTCAGAAATGTCAATGCTGTAAATTTCGTGACTGTGAAACCACAGTTCAGAGACTCTTTCCAGGTCTTCATCATTTGAAGTAGATTCTTTGATTTTTATATAAGTTTAGGCCTAAAATGTGTTTGACACATTGTGGTGATGGGAATTGGGAGAAGAAAGAAATCTTATTTTCCTACAGAAAATGAAGCTTTGTTTTATTATCTAACGAAGGTAAACAAGTTGCTTCCCCCCAGCTCTTACTTTGACACTCTATTATTATCCTAACTCAAAGTAGCTAAAATACATGAAAATACAAATGTTCAATCTTGTGGACTTGGTCTGATTGATGACCTGTCTCCTTCATCATGCCTGTTGTCCGCTGTCTCCCTGTTGCCTTTTTTTGGTACTTCTGTTTTTTAATGGTTCCTCTGCCTTGGAACTCAAGGACATCATGGTATTGATTTGATTTTTAACTCTTCCTCTTTATTTGAAACATAAAATCTTTACCTGACAGTAAAGTAAACTGTATTGCATAAATGGATACATGATCTTAAATGTTAATAAGCTTAACAACCTTACCTTGGCTCCCCACTCCACGACAGAATTTTAAAGATTGTGTCTTCCTGAAAATTAGAAATTCACAACTTGGTTATAGCAAGTTCATGTTCTTTGGAAACAAATGCAAATTTCATGCTGCACTTGAAATGAGTCTTTCCTAACACAATTTTCAATTAAAATGAATAATTGCCATAGAAACCTCCGTATCACTTTATGCACCCAAGTACCTATAATTGCATAGCTGCCTTTGGAAGAAGCACAATGCATAACAGTGTAGAACTGACGGATATTATTTTAAATTAGCATAGGTTATTTTACTGTGTCTTCACTGGCACCACTTCTTAAGGACTTTGAGTGGGCAATAAACACAAAGAGACATAAATATGAATGCAGATCTATAAGAAAAAGGCATAGAATGGAAACACAGAGAGATAGTTGATAAAGAGAAGACTGAAAAGAACCTTTATGCAGCTTGCTATAGCAGTCTTCTTCTCATATTTCCTTTCACTAGGGAATATAGATAAATATGGAGCAGGATATTGAGTTATAAGGAACATGTGTACAACTGAACAATGACTGTTGATATCAAAGGTGTTTGATCTTGTCAATATAAAAATGTGTAATCAGACTATAAAAGGAAGAAAATTGTACCTGATGTATGCATACCTAACAGTTTTGCTCAGTCAGGCAAGTGCAAGTGTAAAATACCTGCTCTTCACCTTAACAGGAAAGTTTGCAGGTCTGTTGATAGTAAAACAAGTGCATGTTGACATTGATCGTGAGATGTTTGCCACAAACTGACACACCAGATTTTAAGGAGACACATGCCTGATGCTAATCATAGATGGGTACAGGTCCCCTGTGCTTTCATCAGCTAGTAGCACTTTCATGTCTTAGTGAAAAATTAGAAAACTTATTTCAGCCTCAGGATTATTCATCCCTCAGCAGCAGAATATGTTTCTTTAGATGACCTTTTGATTTTTGTACATGTAAGAGTACTTGGCATTTATGTAACTTTCTGTCATCTTGAAAGCTTTCAAAGATATTGGTGCACTCAGTAAGGGTTATGAGGGGGTACTGTACTTGCAAAGCTCCCGAGAGCTTCCTTGATAGGCACGATGCCTCAGGTGATCTTGTGGAAACATGTTTGGGTACAGTAGCTGCCCATAAGGTTCAGCATTTGCTTCCTCTCAGAGTGGCACTATTATGTTAGAACTTGCATGTAAGTTTAGAGAGGACATGTCCCCAGTCAAATCATTGTGGCTCTTGGGATACCCAGCTGTGCTATCAGCACCATGAAAACAGCTCTTAACCTTTTCTTTTCTCAATATAAAGATATTTGGAGGGAGACTGAAATTCACAGTGCACAAGGTATGGGATTTTAATTACAGCATCACACATGTCAGTTCAGGAGGATTCATTAGTGCAGAAAAATCTCTTACTATAATACTCAAAATGGTGATTGAATTGCCATACAAAAGGTTGGTACTTTCAGGCATGCAAATCCTGTCTCCCTGATGTTATAGATACCAAACTCCTAATCAGTTAGCTGTATTTAACTTTAACTTGTTTTGTGAAAGCCAGACTCTGGATATTGAATTTAAGTATAAATCAAATTCATACCATTCTGTGGTGATTCAGCCTCAGATTCTAATTTACATAAGCAAGCAGAAGCACTTGTGAGTTACAAAAATAATTTGAGAATATTTCTGACTTCGGAGAAATGGTGAACTTGCCTTTTGTAGGACATTTAATGATTATAGTAAGCAGTTGAATTTAAGATGTAGGGTATGCATATAGACTAAAGGAGTAAGCTTGTACCAAATGTAAACTAGAGAAGCTAGGAAAATAATGTTGCTTTTTTTTTCTTGCAGTAGAAAAGAAAGTAGAACATACATGGTTTTGATGAGTTATGCAGACAGGGAGGCAGACAGGCTGTATTGTTGGGAGGACTGAGAGCATAAACATTTAAGTAATGTGAAATCAAATGCAATGATGAATGGACTTACGTCTCCACCTTCACATGCTCTGTTTCCTATTACATAATTGAGTGGAGATGATATCAGACAGTAGATGATGACCAGCTTAACCCCATCCTAGGGTACACATGTAAATTAGAGATTCACTGTTACTGAGAGTTTAATAGACCCTTTCATTGAGATAATACCTTGTAGTGAACCTATGAAGTAGCAAGAAAAGTAATGGAAAAGATGCAAGAAAGCTATACAGGCAAATGTTGGAGCATTAATTTACATCTGGAAAAGTTTTGGGGAAATTATAAAGAAGCATAGGATTTTATCTTTTTTTTTTCTTCACTGAGCTGAATAGCAATAATTTATAAATGCCTCGTAATATTTGAGAGGTTTCTAGCACTTAAAGAAAAAATTGTATGAGATAGAAATCTAGTTTTGACAAAGGGCTTTCCATAAAGAACTTTTAGGATAATCCTTCCAGGGTATGTAGTTAAGTTTAATTTTTTGTGTCAGTTAGATCTGTTGATTTTGGATTTATGCTACACAACTATCAGTAGCTGTCTGGCTAGCCCTTATTTGTCCTCAATGCCCATAATATGACATATGATGGGTTCTTTCATTCATTCTTATGCTCACTGATTCCCCTGCAGTGGGCGGGAGAGAGAATCAGAGGGGCAAAACTGAGAAAAGCTTACAGATCCAGGTTAAGACAGTTTAATAAGTGAAGGAAATGGCAATTAAAAAAAAAATCCAGGTGATGGAAAGGTAATCACTCCCCCCCTCCCACCAACAAACTGATGCCCAGAGTCTCCAGGCAATCCTTACTTAGAGAAACAAACTCCAAAGTTTTACTGCTTCGTCGATTGGGGCCCCCTCCCAACCTCTTGGCCCCCCCCAGCCTTCTCACTGTGGGTGCAGAGGGAGAAACAGAGAAGGCCTTGGCACTGCTCAGCCATAACCAGTGCCCTGATGTGTTTCCCACACTGCTTTGCTCAGGAACCCAAAACACAGCACCATGTGGGCTGCTAGGAAGAAATTTCCATCCCTACCAAACCCAGTGCACCTTACCCCCTGGTCATGGATAGGAAAAAAGCTCAAGTGATTTTCCATAGTAATTCCTTAGTGCTCAGAGGAAAGAAAGAAGCTGTGGTAGATCTTTTAAGGCCTTTTGTCTTAGATTTTTGAGATCAAGAAATGTCTCACTTTATCCTTAAAACGCACAGTTTTGAAACAGATTGCCACTTTTGAAACCTGGAATTCTTGTGTTCATAAATCTTAAAAAAGATAATGTGATAAAGGAGAGCAGGAGTCTGTTAAATTATCTTGACAGTTATTGTCTGTATGAATATGAAAATTACATTTTAAAAATGTATTACAATGCATTAGAATATTATTTCATTGTAATAAATTAGTAGAACTACTCCCACTTAAAGCATTTATTTTTTAATTTCTTAGCAGTATTAAGGGAGTAAATAGCCGCATTGTAGAGATGGTTAGAAAGCGTAGGAGTTTGCATTATATTGTGCTGAACTGTGGGTATGTGCACAAATTAAGTTTACCAGCACTCAAGCTAAATGGAGAATGAAGCTGATACACTGGAATATGATGAAGTGAAGCAGTAGTTGTGATGACTCTGCTAAGATTTCTCTGTAATGAAGTTTCAGGAGACTCAGGCTTCTGACTATTTTAGTTTTAAATGGTAAAGAAATGTTAATAGTAAGAATTCCTTTTTTTTTTTATTTTGGCGGGGGGAGGAAATGGGGCAGGCAGAGTTCCAAAGGGGTGCAAAGAGAAATTTCATATACCTGCCCTCTCTGCCCTTGTTTTTTATGTGGGTGAGCAAAATTTCCTGGGATTTCTGAGGGATATAGACCTATTACATTAAATTCTGAACATGTTGGGTTTTTTTCCAGAAAAGTCTTAGACCAAATGATAGCAAGGAAAAATTTGAGTGCAGAGAAGGGCAAGTGGGAGAATATGCTCACAATCATAAGTAGTAGATACAGGAGCTGTATAGCTCTACACTGTACATCGTGTACACAAAAATGAAGGTGGGCAGAAAAAGACATTTTGTTTTTAATCAGGAACACAGTGAAATAGGTTCCTTAGGGAAAGTGAAGGTTATTTTTTCGAAAAAACTAGCTGACAGGCAGGAGTGCTCATTGGTGTATCATGGTGTACTCAGTATCAGTACGGTGGAGTCATAAGAATAAGAATTACCAGACAGACCAGAACCCTAATGTTTTGTCCTGTAAGTGATTGTTAAATCCAAGAAAACTTAACTTTGGAGAATAGAAAGACCTGAGTTTGCAAAGGATAATTGATAATTTGTAGGTCTGGTAAAAATTGTCCATCTCAAAGGAAAACAGCAACAATGGGAAAAGTTGGAGTGCAAATATTTAGAAATGGCATATCACTAAATAAAAGCCTAAAAATATTTATGATTAAAAGGAAAGACAATCACAGAATATTCAGATGTTCCCTGGACAGAGATGTGTGATATATTGAATACAGGAGCAAGAAAAAATCCACACCAGAAGTATAGTCATGACTTTGCATCTGGAGGACAAAATTCCTACAAGGGCAAACCAGAAACCCCTGAAAACATGACAATATCTGCATGGCACAGTGCCAGGAAGAGAAATCTGAGCCAGCACTTGCAGATAGGTCTGTCCAGATTCCACAAGATTTCTCCAAGAAAATTAGCTCAGCTGGAAAGAACAACGTTTTTAGTGTAGCTTACAAACGTGGAGGTAACTTCCCACATTTAAAACGTAAGATTCTCCAACACACTGGGTAGTGATACTGGCCACAGTCAATCAAAAGCTGACTTTGAAGCAGAAACTGCAATTGAATGCCATATCATCACAGCAGCCCTGGACTAACAGCAGGTGGTACAGTCACTGCCAGCCCAGCTGCTTTTAGAAGGGTTAACGTGGAGATTAACTATCAGTCAGTAAATGCTGGAGGAATAAAAACACAGCAGGTCAAGGAGAAGTGTAGTTCAGAACCGTGATTCAACAACATATTTTTAGAAAATTACCCAAGTGGATGGAAAAGAACTCCAAAGGATATGACTTAAGGACAGAGACTGCTAGGTAGGAAAATAGTCATGGAATAGAAAAACATCTGCTATCAGCATGATACAGAATTCCCACTCTGCATTAACTAGGCCTGAGACAACTGGCTTGATTCCAAACCCACCCCAGAACCTGGATTGATAACATAGTTGTACCTGTGGATTTCAGCCCTGTTCCTTCTGAAATTATAGCTGCTCTGAGAAGGTGGGAGCTTGCCAGATTGTGGAAGCATTTCCACACTGCTCAGGTAAATATGGCAGAGAAGCCCCAAAGCTGCCTGTGACCCAAGATGTTATGTCCCCATAATGTTGTGTTAGCAGAGCTGAAGAGCCTGTTGGCTAGGGGAGATGAATTCTCTCTGAGTCAGAGCTGGCTGGCACACAGTGAGTGTGAATGTCTTGCAGAGTGGTTTCCTTCACTTCTGTTTTCACACTTAGCAAGGGTGAAGACAGCTTGGGTCTTTTTTTAACTGGCAGCATGAATTTGCCTTTCTTTAACCTAAAAATGGAGAAGATACTACTAGAATTTGTATCCCAGGAAGACCTAATGTAAATGACTGGACTGCTTATGTTTGAAGACTGTAGTGAAGAAGCATGCCATTTTACTTTGAAATGGTCACTCTAAAAAAAAAAGACTTTGTTCACTGGCACCATATGATATTAAGGAATTAAATGAGAAATCCTAATTTTGTTTAGGATGAAGAGCTGCTCATAAAAAAAAAGGATATATATGTATAATATATCCACTGAAACAACTTTGTAAAAGATGTGCTAAATCTAACTGAATTTTTTCAATGCCTCCTCTATATTACATTCACACCTTATCACGTGAATATAAATCCCAGTATATTGCCAAAAATAGAATACCGTCTTTAAATTTCCATTGACAGTGGGAAAGAAATTAAAGATAAATTTTACCCTATTTAGCATCAGATGCCATGAAGCCAATCCAAAAGCCAGATGAGTATCTTATAGGTGGATCGCAGTATTAAGGTCAGCCAAGCTGAGAATTTTAATATACCCAACCTTTTAAAATAAAGGCATTAAATGTATGCTTTCATAGCACCTAGATGTGGCTAAAAATATTAGTATTTTCAATTTTTGAGGTTGAAGCAAAAGATCTGCCATTATTAGAAGGGCTCATCTTACCACTCACTTTCTGGTAGAAACTTGTTTAAGGAACATGATTGTTTCAGCACAGAAATTGTAACAAATCATCGTGTCCTGGATCTTTAAGGATCTGTGTGCAGAGAAGTAATTGCTGATGAGCTGCTGATATGGGGGGAAAATCCTCAATAACTCAGTGAGAGACTGTGTGATATTCTGCTGTGAGCCAAAGAAAATAACTTTAAATTGAACAGAAATGAGAACTGTATCAACCTGAATGAGATTACTTTCAGAGGCATGTACTCTGGGTAAAAGGAGCTTGAGGAAAGACAAAAAACAAAAGGCAATTGTGTAAATGGAGAAAAAAACCCAAATCAACAAACCAGTAGCACAGAGAGTTCAAGTTGTGTTAACAGCTGTTAAAAAATAATAATCAAAATTCCACACCTGTAACAGTTAATCTACAGTAACTGATAGGTAATTATGAATATCTGTATATGCATTGTCAAATATTAATAAGTTTTCAGAATGCTGCTTAAATAATGTAAAATAATTACAAAACTGATAAGAAAAATAAGCTTCTGAAGTCTAAAATAAAACCAAGATGTAAGATAAGCGTATAGACACTAATAGAAGGTTTTTTTTTGAAAGAAAAAAGAAGATGTGAATTTCCATTAGGGAGTGAGAAGCAAAGAAGTACTTTTTTGCATGTGGCAGCTTTCTTAAGTCTGGAGCTGCATCCCAAGTGCCTTCTAGTTCACTGAAATATGCACAAACTGTTGGACCAACCATTACCTTTTCCTTTCTTGAACCTCAGCTCAGCTTCTGAAGCAAAGACCCATTGATCAGTTTGATCAAACATTTTAAATGTAACCTGTCACAAACTATTATTATTTTATTTCTATCTGTAGCTGTATTGTCCTGTAGCAGCCTAAGAGAATAATAATGCCATGCAACTACGCTGACAGCTCAAATTTATGTTAAAAGGAAGCAAACCAACTTAAATAGAATTTCTTGTTATCTAATATAAGATTTAGAAACAAAAAATACAATACCATCTTCCTAGATCATTTTTCCCATACAGGTTATCTGGTCGTGATTCAGTTTATGACAGTGAAAAAAAGCTTGGTTTATAAAATGTGCATCACAATGTACAGTCTTAGCACTTGTATATTTATTTTTCTTCATACAGGACATATTTTCCCTTCTGATATTCCTCAGATTTTTCAGACTAAAAATAAAGCAGGTGTCATTTGTATTTTTTCCCCATCTTGAATGAAATAATCATTAGTCTCAGTGCAAATGTCATCCTTTCTATTTTGATGTCATGATTGTGCTGCTTATTAGCACAGAGAAAAACCCTGTCTGAATTGAACTGTATTTGATGAATACACCCAACTTGATCAGACTTGCGTGAAACTATATGTCATATGGGTAAGTGTTGAACAGAACTGGTGCTTATAATACCTGTAAATAGTACAAATAAGTGCAGACAAAACTTAAAATCTGCCTTATTCTGAGGAAGAAATAATTCCAGTGACTTTCAAATCAATTCACAGCGTATGATTGTAGGAATAGTATAGTACCCTTAAATCATTTTTACCCCAGTTACAGAGACATAAAGTTGTACCAGGCACTGGCACAGTAGCAAAGGAACAGTTGCACTGTTTATACTATAATCAAATAGTTTGGGTTTTGCATGCTGTTTGAACAATTGAGTGGTGAGCAAGTTTAAAATTGTTATTATATTAAAAATACATATGAATAATTCAATCTCTTAACTGTCAAAGGTTGCTAAGGCGAATCATGGAACAGTCACATTCCATTTCTGTTAGCAGCATGATAGAAAATTTTTGTACACAATTAATGCAATGATTATCTGAAAATGAGAGACAGGTTCTGAGAAGTAAAGAATTGCCTCTGTTGAGTTGAACCATGGGGAATTCTGGAAGATTTACAATTGTATTGGCTCATTGCTTAATCGGATGGCAGAAAGATGTTCTCAGTATGTATTCCTTCCTTTAATGAAAGAGGTGATTAACCCATGCCAAATGCTATCTTTAAAGGCTTTTTTCTCCAACTACCTAGCAAAATTTTATTTAATCCCTCTACAGATGCACAGTATGTTCTGCTGATGTAGTTGATAAAAGACATTTTTGATCATTTTTAATTTTTGAAGAATAAATGTTTATCACAGTCACATCTTGTGAGAAAACCAGAAGAGGCATGAAGGACTCTATACAGCTGAGCTCTTGGCAAGTCTAGTAGCAACACTTGACATGCTGCTGTCTCCAGTTGTCTGTCCTGCCCCACTGCCAGATGTTATTTAAAGGCATTGTGAAAACAGCAGCAGAAGGGATTTTGCTCTCTGCCAGTACAGAAAAATATGCAGCTCTTTTCCATCTGATTTTGTTCCTTTGTTCTGATTCTGTTATGGGAGTGGTAATTGCTAGTGCTGGGAATAGAATCCGGGGCTGTATCTTAAACCACCATTACTAATTCCATCAAAGCACTGACGCCACAACTCAGACTGCTACAGAATAACTTTGCTCTGCAATCCTCTGGTCTGCCTGGGGAACATTCCTGACAGTTCTGATCCACTAGAAAAGTAGAAATGTCAACTTAAAAAGTCAGACTTGTATCTGCATTAGTCAGAGCTTTCTTAGCAACTGACTCACACATATGGAATTTTCTCCTCGTGCAGATAAGCCAGGATTGTGAATGGGTATTTTTTCAGACCCGTTAAAGGCTTCAGGTTCCCCTTATTAGCATAAAAAAATAATTTCTTATCATTTATTTTTTCTCACAACACACAGCATTTTGATGCTGCCTGGTCCATTTTTTTTGCATTTCAAATGGCTTTTTTCCTGTGGATGAACATCTTTTAGTGTAGGGCTGGATAGGGAGCCATGGAAGGGAGGGCTTATTCCTTCTTTGTTTGTTACAGAGTACAATTTCCTACTGGAATTATTAGAATACCTGTGTCAGCCTCTATTCACTCATTCTTAGTAAAGCTATTGAGAAACCTCATGGGTTCCTTCTAGCTGCCAAGGATCCTTCCTGGGGCTTTTTTGGGTAAAGTGATTGCTCACCAGTCATAACAAAAAATTATGTTATAAACGAAGTATCAAGGTTTTATGTGAATGACACATGTCTGATCTTTCACCCTACATTAACTTCTGTAAAAGGCTATGAAAAGGGAACATCTTTCACAGTGAAAAACAGAGAATATCTGAAAAAAAAGTACTAGACTACTGTACCCACATCTTCTGTAAGAGGCATCCTTAGTCATCAAGACATCTTGATGCCTTTGTTTATCTTTCAGGCATAGCTGTGTATTTATGATTAACAGGCTTCTTTGCTGAAGCTATTGAGCATAAATAAGGAAAACTTCAATTCTTTTTAAAGCTACCCTCCTGCAGAACTTAACTGGAGTGAGACCTGGACTTGCTGTTTTGAAGGAAATATCACCATTTTATTATTTTTGTTTTCAAAACATAACATTAAGTGTCAAACTTGATTTAGAGGAGAGGAGAGAAATGGCCTGACATAAGCATTTTTTAAAAATAATTTTGAAATGTTTATTTCAATTCAGATTTATATATATGGAATGGAAACCTGTTCTAAAATGAAAATACTCCGTTTCCATCTGTTGTGGTTTAACCCTAGCCAGCAGCCAAGCCCTGTGCAGCTGCTCTCTCACTCACCCAGCAGTGGGATCAGGGAGACAATCTAAGGGGAAAGGTAGGAAAATCAGTAGAGATTAAGACCATTTAACAGAGGAAGCAAAAGCTGCACACCCAAGCAAAGCAAAACAAGGAATTCATTTACTCCTTCCCATGGGCAGTCAGGTGTTCAGCTATCCCCAGGAGAGCAGGGCTCTGTCACGTGCCATGGTGACTTGGGAAAACATCACTCCAAGTGTCCCCTCCCTTCTTCCCTCCACTTTATAACCTGAGCATGATGTCATGTGGTCTGGGATGTCCCTTTAGTCACTTGGGGTCACCTGTCCTGGCTCTGTTTCCTCACAATTTGCCAGGCACCCCCAGTCTCCTCATCCCCGTGGCAGTACAAAAACCAGAAAAGGCCTTGGCTCGGTGTCAGCCCTGCCCAGAAATAACAGAACGATCTCTGTATGATCAACCCGGTGTTCAGCACAAATCCAAAACACAGCCCCATACCAGTCACTGTGGAAAATATTAACTCTATCCCAGCCAAAACCAGCACACCATCCTATTATCATAACTATTTTTCATTTTAAAATAGAAAGTAGAAAATAAGGCATTACTACATCTGTGTTCTTTTTTAATGAATAACATGGTTTTGTCAATGTAGTTTTGTTAGTTTTGTGTGAAACATCTCAGCCTATGTGCACAAATTACTGATAAAGCATCATTCCTTTTCTTGTCTCCATTCAAATTTAAATATAGGGCTAAATTTAATATAGGGTTTGGTTTTGTCACCTTACACACTCATTACTGGTGTGGTATTTTGGACCCATCAAAAGGTCCACCTCAAGAATCAGGTTCATATGTAGAACAGTTGACCTGAAAGTGAATTTCAGTCCCGTGGGAAATAGGAACAAGGCATCAACCCTGACACCACAGAGCACAAACTGCTGCTTAGAATGGCTCTTCCTCACAGGTATTCCCTGTTAGACCAACATCCAGTTCTTGCAGAGGGGAGATTTGTTCCTTGTAGAAGCAGAAGAGATGTCTGCTGCTTTCTCTCTGGGGCATCTTGAGGGTTTTTTCAGCTTATTTTCAGAAGGCAAACAGCATCAATAGGGAAAAAAAACCCCAAAAACCAAAACAAACAAAAAAAAAAAAACCAGATTACAAGTCCTTTAACCCTTTCTTTCCTTGCTCATTAAAAATTAGGACCTTGGTCCCATCTGTGATGCAATATGGGAGGGTAAAAAGGCAAGATGTATCTTTGTTTTGATGACCTGCTCTTTTGCTGAATTCTTCTACCCCCAGCTCCCAAGGAAGTTAAGACTACAAGATGAAACATGTTGTGGCTTTGTGTAAAATAATGCCCTTTTGTAGTGAGTTAGACTTTCAAATTACACCTTGGTTTGAGTATTGAAGTTTTCAAGGAGGTGCACACTTTTACCCATGTGTACTAAGCAGAAAGACATATTTTACCCACTCTTGCCAGCAACATCCTTGCTTTATTACTTACATTATTCTCTGTCTGACTGTATTCCAGTTAAGGTGATGCAAGAAAAGTTTATTCCAAACATATTTCTTTCTGTTCTGTCTCTACGACTCGAGCCAGAGTTCATCATCACAGGATGATGCAGTGCCACATCAACACACAATGCAGAGGCTCCCGACGACAGTTGTAAATGCTTTCCTATCATGTTATGTTTGAACCACTTCTTTTGAGAGCCTACAGAGGAATTCAGAAAAGCTAATGCAACTCAGGTCAGCTTGTGCTATTTCCAAGATTTTTAAGCCTGGATGAGCTTGGACTCATCCTCCGGATCGATGTGTCCTAAAGTGTATATCATTGCTTTTTCAGAAATGAGAGGATTTACTGTCCAAAAAAATGTCAGCCTTGCAGCTGAAGACTTTAAAAGGTGCAGTTCATCTGTGTTTAACCAAATCTGCTGGCAATGATGTTGTCAATTTGCAATGAAGTAAGTTAAGGGGTCTGTATACAATCTATCTGAACTGCAGCTTCTTGAGAGGATGGCTTTCGCACTGGTCAGTAATAAACCCATTTTGCTGGGAAAAAAGAAATCACACCCCTATTAATATAGATTTTCTCTTTCAGATAGCGCCAGAATCTTCCCCTTTCTCCTCAGGCAGTCAAATAGCCCACATCTATGTCTATGTTTTCAAACATGGGAGTGAGAAGTAAAGGGAAAGATCAAATGGCAGTAATATGAAAACGTCCTTATTCATTTTATGTGCTTTGTAACAATTTTACATCCTTATTCATTTTATGTGCTTTGTAACAATTTTGAAGAAAGATATTCAGGCAGTCATATTTTGTAGCAAGTTCCTCTTTCTTCTTTTAACTCCTGACAATAAATGGGTATTTTTTTTTATGTCAAACTGATCAAGGCACTGTAGATCAGAATTGTCCTTCAAGTTGTTACAGAGGCAATAAGGATTAATTTCTTATTTTAAAATGTGCAAATTACTCTCCTTGTCTGAGAGCAGTATGTCACCCAACCATCCCCCCATTACCACGGTTTAACTTATGATAAAAAGGGCTTTGCATCTCACTCTACGGGCATGACATGAAGGAGACCTATTAGTAAAGATTTAATAGGCCTGGAATAGAGGGTAATAGAAATTGAATTGGTGTAATTTATGTGGTACTGACAACAGTATGATCTGAGAATCTTCAAAGATTTTCTTTTCCTTGGTGGTTATAAATGAGCAGGTATTTTCAAGTCATGTTCCTGTGAGTGGTGTACTGTCAGTGTGGTTTTCTCAGACTTGTTCTGGAATTTTGTGAGCATTTGTTTAATGTGAAATGTTGGAAGAAAACCTGCTTTTAGCCAGTCTTCCCAGTGAATGGTAGCATATATGATTGCACCATCAGTTAACTCACATTCTCTTCTTCCAAATGTGCCCTCATTAATGTTTGAACCTGTTGTCCAGTTCCAATCTGTTTTAAGGAAGGTATGAGTATCAAATATCTATAAATTCATTTGTATTAAAAGCATGAGATAAAGCAACCCAAATTTATTCTGCTACTGCAAAAAAGGCAGGTTGCTTTTTTTTCTTCTTCACTGAAAGAGGCAGAGACTGACCAGGCAGCTGAGAACAGAGCATGAGGCACTAAAAAGCTCCAGACTGGGAGGGCAAGTCCCATTTGTTTCTTACCCAGAAAGGAAGGATGAAACAAAAAATATCTGAGAATTTTTGTAAAATGGGAAAATTAATTTCTGTGATATAAACAGGAGAGGTATAAAATCTTGGAAGTTCATGTTTCTGTAGCTCTTTGCGGAAAAACTGACTAAAAAGTGCTGAAGAGCTATTTCTCTAAAGATTTTCTGTTTGTTCAAGAAATTAAACTATAACAGCCTCACTCCCAACAGCTGCCTAATAGGCAGGCTGTGTCTGTAACAGATCAAAGCATGGCATGGAGTAGCAAATACAACTCTGGCCTCTTCAGTGACATTAACTTACTTATGTAAGAAGTTAATTTGACACTGCAATTCTCAGTGTAAAGAAGTTCTGTGCCAGGCTGCAGAAATCTATAACACACAAACATGAAAATTCTCTCTTTATTGGAGCTCAACT
This sequence comes from Campylorhamphus procurvoides, assembly GCA_013396655.1. Classification (NCBI taxonomy): domain Eukaryota; kingdom Metazoa; phylum Chordata; class Aves; order Passeriformes; family Dendrocolaptidae; genus Campylorhamphus; species Campylorhamphus procurvoides. The sequence goes on along the minus strand of WBMV01002155.1, from coordinate 1,733,945 downwards.
GGAACTTTATTTATCTGCTGTTGAAGTGAGTGAACTTAAAGAAGTGTTCACTGCAATGTTTATTCCAGAGATAAAACGGAGTTTAAAATCTTGACCTGCTATAAAGTAGACAAAACAAAGAAGAAAACTTTCATCCTGAAATTTTAAGCAATTTCTGAATAGACTAGGAAAAATGGATCCATTAAATATCCATGTTAATGATGTAGACTCTCTCTGAAAGTAAAATGGGTATTTTGACAATGTAATATGAGCATTTTTATAAAAAAGATGTGGAGCTGAAAGATTGTGCAGGTAATGAGGATCTCCCCCACAGCTAAAAATTCCTTGGGGGTAAAAATGCAGTTAAAAAAAAAATTCAGAACCATTAAAAAGAGCAACTTACTATTTTATGCTTAAAAACAAGGCCAGGTTTATGAAAAGTAGATTAATGTGACATGGACACATTAGGCATGTCAGTAATACCAGATTGCAGCTCTCTGGAACTGAATACCAGGCTTTAGACACAATTTTTTGATATGCTATATACCACAGACAGGTAGGGGTTTTTATTAGAATAGGAAGTGGAAGCTTAAAAACATTAAAATGAATTATGGAAAACTTAATTTCTCAGCCAAGGAGATTATCTTTGCGAGATTAAAATAACAAAACAAATCTGATATTTTGCTTCACATCTGTAGTACACTTGGCTGTGATATCACATTTTACAAGATAGACTTCTATTTGATCATTGCATTAATGGAAGACTTGTGATAGTGTTTAGGAGGATGATGATAATGTTGGAGATTTACTTGGAAAAATCCCTTGATTTGATTTTAAATGATGATTCCGGAATAAAGACACTGGAAGTTGAGTATTTTTGTATGAGATTGACATTACTTGGACCCTGATTGTGACCCTTCCTGCAGGAGTTACAAGATGGATTTTTAGTTAAACAGTGAGCTCTTAAAGTACTTTAGAATCTATTGAAAAAAGTACTTAAATGTTCATTTTTGTTGTACCCCTTGGGAACACCTGTTTTTGTCTGTTCTGGGTTTTTTTTTTATAAATCTAAGACTGTGATATAAAATATGTGCAACTATACAGGGAAAATTGAAGGGCTTTACACTCATTGCAGACAGATCCACTTCACTATTTACCACCCAAGCTTTTTATAAGAAAGAGTTGCTGGCATTGGGCCATACTTTAAATGGTGCTTGACATCAGGAATTGAGTTTTGCATCCTAATCCTAAAACAAATGGACTCCTAGATGTTAATTACTTGCCCGAGGCACTGAGGCAATGAGTTTCAAAGATAGGATGAGAACACTAGGAGTCTGGCTTGTAAGTACCCTCTTAGACAAGGTATTCTCCTAAATATTTGTCAAATATTAGATTATAGAAGAAACTGATATAACAGTAGTAGTGCATTGGTTTTGATTTATGAGGCATATTTGTTTATATGCAAGATCTAGGAATTACTTACAAAGTTTCTGTATTAAGACCCTTTTTTTCACAGGCTGTTTAACACAGCATGTCAGTCCTTTTGTCTTTTGAGGTAATGACTTGAATCTTATTTTGTAAGTGTCATCCAGAGAATAATTATCTTTGTGTTACTATTCAAAAACAGAGTTTGGTTGATTTCTTTTAACTTGACAGCCATGTTTCTTTGGTTCAATAAATGTTATCAGGCATTTTTTGGCTGCTCCTTTTGCATCAACTTTAATTAGTTTTTGATTGCTGTTAATTTCACAGTTTTTTCTCCTTAATAAATTGCATCAAAAATGCTTTAGTTTTTTGTTGCATGAAGTTTAATTAGTTTTGTGCTTTGCTTACTCTATTTTGCTTGCTCTTTTTAAAGAAACTCCCCCACAGCTGCTTCCTCTGAATATACTTCTGAATCACTGATTCTGATGTTGATGGTTAAAGGAGATTATAGAACCTCTGGTTATTGATCCTGTCTCTTCCCAGAGCTGTGAGAGTGCTCCTCTCTCACCAGGGTATGCTGGTGAATGTGGTGCATCATAGAAGGGTCATCAATGGGCTTTGCATAGTGATGCCATTTACAGTGCATTCTTACAGTACATCCTCAGCAGAAGTCTTTGTTTCTCATCTAAACAGTCATGCTGCAAACTTCAAATGCAGCATTTATTCTATTTGCAAGTCAGAGCAAAAACAATGTCATCAAATTGAAATGTGCAAGTGAACTGCTTGGCTAGCTTGTGAGAATGATGGGCTGCTACTTAAATTCTCTACGTATCATCAGGCGGTTTGGGAAGGGAGAGTGATAGGCTCCTTCATGAGAACCACCAATTCCAACCCTAACAACCTAGACCTAAGGAAGTTAGTTCAAATGAGTAGACCTGGAATTAGACTCTTAGTACTCCCTTGCTTTTCTGACTCACTGCTTTATAGGTAAGGTTTAGTGCTTTCCAAACTCTATTTAACCTATTGCATGGTGGAAAGATGTCTTTTTAATTTCACTTCTGACATCATGTGGAAGTCTGTGTACTCCTTGTTGCTCTCTCCACTTTTGCATAGTTTCACTGAAGATTTCTGTAGGACTCAGGATCCTGAGTAGTGAGTGTCAGAAAGGTCCTCAAATAACGTCAGGAGGTGAGATGTCAGTACACTGCTTCTTGTGTGCTTCTTCTTTCTGTACAAGAAGGTGAGGATTTCAGAGAGACAAAGGAGGCAGAAGCTGTATCTGGGAAGAGAAATGAGGAATGAAAAAGGAACGTAAATGGCTTCAAAGCCAGCTCAGAAGAACATCTAAAAGAACAGGACAAGAAAAGAGCTAATCTTAAATCACTTTGTAGTATTTTAGGTATCAGTAGCAGAACAACTTCTCAGTAAGACACTCTAAGTAAGAAGTAATTTTATGCTTAAAGTATTGGGTTAAGATTAATGAAATGTGATTTTAATTTCGCTTCCATCAAAGTTTTCTTATACAACCTTTGGTAAATAAAATAAGCTATTTTGAAAAATGCTTGGGGACTGAGAGAGAAGAGACATCTAAGCAAGTTAAATATTCAAGGAAGATTTAAACAACACCATAAAACAGCATTCACTGACTTTCGGATTTCTAGAACTGGACAGAGGTTCATCTCTTTGACTTGGAAGCTCACAAGATAGGTAGATATCTATTCTGTGTATGTCCTGTATTGCCTCAGCTAGAGTAGCTAAGCCCTGCCATTATCAAAGACAAGGTTTAAGTTTTCTCTATTCCCAGTTTCTCTCTTTGTCTCCAGATCCTTGCAAGAAGTATTCATGTCTCACCCATTTTTTGTTTAAATAAAGGCAGTAGTGGTGTTTAGCCATATTTCTGTGACACTGCTCATTTCACAGGTAAGATCCTTGACCATCAGGTAAAAGTTTTTGATGGCTTTGACAACTTCTTTAAGAAAAAATGTAGTCTGTTTTGGGTAACAAGTGCTCTTGCATCTGTCCCCCAGAAAACTGTGGTCTAGAGAACACTTTCAGGGGTTTTCATAAGCCTTTATGTGTTGTTAAGCATTGGGATGGTGATTAGACAGACTTTTGGGAATCCTTACCTGTCTGGATGTCTATTGAGACTCTGCTCAGGTGTGGTCTCTGTGTCATCAAATAAGCACTTTAGCGCATATGGCCATCAATCTTTTTTCAGCTTCCCTATGATGTCTATGAGTATTTAAATGTTCTCTTCTGTGTCTGCTTTGCCTTATATACTTATTACATCTTCAAGGACAAGGTATCTTCATCTTTGTTAGTGTACAGTGACTCTAAATTAAAGATGTGTTTTTAGGTATTGTATAATAACCAGAGCAAGTAGTAATTGTTATTTTCCTAGCAGCAGGCTTTGAGGCCGCTTTGCTTTATTCAAGTGGAAAATGTCTTAAGTATATTTGATAACCTGCAGCAAATGTAATAATACTGGCTTGCTTCTCTGTGAAGGTTCTTTCAGAGTTTCTGTGGCTAGAGTCAGAAAAGATACATTCTTTATTCCACATAAAAGTCTTTAAAGTAAGCTTTTTTCTTTGTGAATTTATGAGTTTCCATCAGTCTTTCCCTTAGCAACATCACTTATAAAATTATAGCCAATGTTTCTGATTGCTGACTTATTCTGAACAATACCTATCTTTTTCTAAGACCCAATATTTAAAGTGGAGGACCACTGTTCTGGAAGTCATACTATTACCATAAAACTTAGCTCTCTCTAGCATCCAGAGTGCAAGAGCATTTTGTAACATACATCTGTCTTAGAAATGAATGCATTGTTCACAGTAGCTTTCAATATGTGTCTTGCAACACTCCTATTAATCAAGTGAGGGGTAATCAGATGTATGGAGTGATCTCAGTGGTGCTTGATAGCAGTGTAGGGTCTTCTAGAGTTAGCTGAGAAGTAGCTGTAGGAAAAAAAAAATCACAATAGATCTGTAAATAACAGAGTAAAAAAAATATCATGTACTCTGTGTTTAAAGTTCCTTTTCAGAATTCTAATTCCAGGCTCCTGCCTCCTAATGTGTCCTGATGCCACAGAGGAATTGCATAATGATGGTTTCTTTATCAGAGCCTTTTTGAAATGTGACCACTTCCCATCAGTAAGATTTCCAAGCTCAATCATGGCACTTTTCATTTACTTTCTGCTGTTTTCCCCTTCTGTGTTAAATGGGCTCAATTGCCCCGTGACCAGACACAGCATGTTGTCTTTTTCTCAGAGGTATTTTGGCTGTGTTGCAGAAATTCTCTTTTGTTAATGAAATTGAGTAAATCATTTGTAGCAATATTAATGCAGCAGTTTGATAAAGTCATTAATTGAAATGCTTCATGTGATTTTGAAGCATATGTTAAAGGTCACAGCTGCTTGCATATCAGGGATTTCGTTTTTTTCTTTACGCAGATATTGAACCAGTGTTCCCTTTTCCAAAGACACTGTAGATTTGGCTCTAAGCAAATATTTTCCCAAGGTAAAAAGAGATTTCAGGTCACATGCTAGTTATAGGTTAAACTGCTGTTTGATAGAAACAAATCATGCAGCAGTAGAAGGTTGAAGGTGTATATTTTATAATTGGGGATTATTATTTGTGGTGTTTTCCCCCCAAACCAAACAGGGTAAAAAGTGGAAAGGCGGTGGTTTAGGGTGTTTTCTTGTTTGCGTTACTTGAAAATTGTATATGCAGACACAAAATTCTTTGATCTGGTGTTCTGTTTTGAGTACATATATTTAGGGTTTTAGGAATGTATGGAACAAGCTGATGCTTCATTTCCTCTCCAAGTTTCTTTCAAAGCTTCTTGCTTGGGGCCATTTATGTTGAAGGTCAAACAAACCTGGATATCAGTGTGAGCTCAGGCTTGCCTTCAGATTGCAGTGCAGATGTAAGTCATAGGCATTAACAATTGCAATGAGGACAGGTGTAAAAGAAGAAGGTGGGTAGCAGCTGAAGCTTAGCATGGCAATTGATGTCAGAGGACCATTCTCTGCAGCATCCATGTAACTGTGGGTCCTTTTTCTAGCAGCAGCAGCAGTAGGCAGATGAGTTTGGACCTAGTTAGCCCTGTTTGACATGTCTTCACCCCACTGTTGTTAAATGATATCATGGAATCCAGCAACATATCAGATTTAGAAGGAATCAGACTGCTATGTTGTGTGACAAGTAACATAGAACTATAATGAGAGTTACACTAAAAATGTAGCTTTCTAAGCATTGCTTTAAAACATACTGTGGAGGCAGCTTTTTGTTTCCTGTATATCCAGTACAATTAAAGCACTACTCACATAAATAAAATAACATTCTTCACAAATATTTGACATTGTGATCCCTGATATACCAAATCATAACTTAAAAACCTAGCTCTATGGTACTTTTTAATTCTAAAATTTTCAAATTGTCAGGCCATCACTAAGTTCAAAGGCTTTTATATGAAGCTTTGCACTGAGTACTCTATTCCAACAATGCATCATTAAGTAATGATAAAAGGCAGGAGGAGAGGAGTAATGTTTATTATATAATTTCAAATGTGCTTGTGAAAGAGCTCTTTAGTAGCTGGTTTCCTAGATTTGAGTTTGTTTTATTGTTTTTTTCTTTTTCTTCACTTATGTTTTTGAGATAAGTAATAACTTTGGATAAGAAATACTCAAGGAAACTGTAAACACAATGGCAAAATGACTTACAGAAAGATGTGCTTATTTTCCTGAAGGCTTTTTCGGGGGGTTATAGTGACATCCTTTTTTACTTTGGCCAGTTATAATGTGTGAAGTTTATTTTTCCCCCTTCGCTTCTAAGCCTTGGCATTATACACAATTTCTTGTACCAACAGGATCAGAAAGGTTTTCTTGGGTTTTATTTGTAATGGAAAGTTTATCCTTTTTTATTACTTTCACTATTGACTTCTGATGTGTTCTTGTCTCTACAAATACTGCTGAAATAGCTGTTGTCATCCATTCTGTGATATATTTTGGCTGGACAGGTGCTTTAGGGTCAAATGATAGCTCATTCAGCCAAACCTGTGGTAGCAGCAATTGCCAGCCTCAGGCCAGTTCCTGCAGTTTAGATTTTCAGGGTGGCAATCTGTGATTACTTATAGCTCTGAAAATTTCATCAAATATCAATGCTGCAGTGTTGCCCTTTGATAAAATTAAATATATATGTATAGATATATCTATAGATGCTTTATCTGTGCTAAAGAGTTCCTCTTAGCTGTGTGCACAGCGTAAAGGAAATGGGTAAAATCTCATTCTCCACAGTATTTTGTGGATGAGTATGATATGACATAATGTAGCTGTGTCCATGGTCGGGAACTGATTAAACTTCAGTGATTTCCAAAATGTCAGCGTTTGAACACCTGGTATTTCCAGCTGCTGTTTATGGGATTCATTCATGACATCTCTAGGAAGTTAATCCATTGGAGATGACAGTTGGATAAATGTAAACATTGTTGTGTTTTCTTCTTTTATTGACAAATTCCCTTTTTCACCTGCTGAGAAATTTTAATTTTATGAGGACGTTGAATAAGATAAAGGAATCGAGGAGGTTTGGATACACAGGGCAGCCAGAAGCAGGAAGGGTTGGCATTCATGCTTAGTTACGTTTGCTGCATCAGTGTGGAGGCCCTCAACCTGTCATTGAAAAGTATGCAAATTCTCATTGAAATAGCAATGAAGTAGAGCAGGCTTTTTCTTGAAAAAAAGTTTTCTTCTTCAGCAGTCTCAATATTTGGTTTGAATAAACCTACTCACTTCCTTCTTATCTGTGGGTCCTTGTCAGTAGTTGTTTTCCTTTTTTTTTTTCCTACTGTGTGTTGTTTTATGTGCTGCCACAAGGAAAAGTACAATCTCTGATAACAATGATAATTAAAAGAGAAACTGTTAAAAGGAGAAATGTCCTACCAGCTGCTGCTGTAAGTAGATTCTGACCTTGTTAAACTCCCTAAGTAAAAACTGCATCAAGGGTTTCTTTCTCCAGAAGTGATAATGACAGAAAGAGTTTCTTTCCTAAATGGTTTAGAGAGACTTACCTATATTTTTAACTCAGCTTTACAGTATTCTTAAACTGATTGACTATAATATTTGATTACCTTTAAATATGCTCTAATGGAAACTTCATTAGGTTTATGCCTTGGGCTACAGTTTAAATATCCATATTATTGTTATACTTCCTGTCTGATGCACGTTAGTAGTGTTCAGAATTTGTTTTCTTTACTGATTTTTCCATTCTATCAACCATTCATAAAAAAGAAAGGATATCTCACAGTGGTTTATTCTTTCACCTCTCCAAGACTCATAGATAGCAAGCTACGTCAAATTTGGAAGTGTATTGAAATTGAGAATTCAGAGTATTACTTAAGTTCTACATCACACTACAAGACTCACTTCCAGTCTCTTTTCCTGAGCTCATAGGCTGTTTAATCACAATATTTTTCTCTTCTGCCACAGACAACAATTATTTGAGTGTGAAAAGCCTTATTGGCTTATATTTCATTGCCATTTTAAAGTCTCTGTGATTGGTAACAACAGCTATTAAGTGAACTATACAGGCCATTTTAGATATTATTTTAAAATAATTTTATTTTTTTAAAATTGTGTCATTCGTATTTAATAGCTTAAATAATGTCAACATTTTTAATGCATTTTACAAAAATGGAGAGTTGGTGTTTATAGAAAAAGAGGAGCATCAAATGATCCTATAGGTACTTCAAAATTTTGTGATTAAATTCTAATTTTAAATTAATTCTTTGCTTAGGCTCATCAGGTAGTTCCAAGGGAATCTGTATCTACCAAAATCAATAGGATTACATGTTAATACCCTAGTCCTTAGTTTATAAAATACTGACCCATTTTCTATCACAGTTCTTGAATTCTGAATTTCCCCAAATTGGCAGTTCAAATAAGCACAGAATATAATCAAGTTTATGCTTTCTTTTCCCCCTCTGAACCTGTTTTTAGTGTCAAAGTGTCAAAAGAGACTTCATCTCATCCACTTATCTATTTCCCCTTACAGAACACTTATTCGCCTTTTGTACCAAGTGTCTGGATGAAAAAGCTTTGCTTGTCTAGTGAATGAGTCACTATGTATTTTTCCACTAAGTCATATAAACAGGATAATATTTTTGTATTCATTAATATTCTAAGTTTATAAAAGCTTCATAATTAAATGCACCATTTCTTATGATATGGATTTCCTTAGGATTTGTTACTACAGCTTACTAAAGTAGATACAAGAAAGCAAATACAATTCGCAAAGGATACTTGAAAAGTTTACAACTCAAATTTGCTCTTACAATATTAGTATTACTGAATGTTGTTTATAGTTTGTTCCTCCTTTATGAAGTTATACTTTCATAAATGTGGTTACTGTTGTCACTTTCAAGATTAACATGCCCTTAAAGCAGGCATATAAGTGACATAAGGCTATTGCCCTGAGGCTGTGAAGGACTGTGTGACTCAGTTATCATCCTTGGGTAGGGCTTTTTTCTAGAACTTTAATATTTCAAGTTTATGTGCCCATTTTCATGTTCTTACAGTGATAGCAAGATATCATCCATATGAGTAAATGTTTGCATGATGTGCTTAGAAAGACTGGCACAGCTGCCTTGGACTTTGTCCTCTGCCATTAAATAGCTGTCAAAACATAAACATCTGCTTTCCAGCTGGCTGAGATTAAAAATGAAGACTATTCCATAGGCTTTTCCAAAGCTTCATTCTTTCCATGCTGTGAATGGCCTTAATGTACCTCAGCTGAAAATACTGGTCCCTGAAGCACTCAGGTACTATGACTTTATTTTTTGAAAAGAATTTTAAAAAATTATGTTATGCATTAATAAAACCTGCAGGACTCATTATGACTTTAAAATATAGCAGCCATTGTAATAATGGATTTTTTTGCTTCTAAGTACAGATGAATTAGGATTATTTTTTATTTGTCCCTCCATTATTCTAGTATTCTGCACCCTCATTTATCCTTTCTACAGAAATTAAGTCTGCTTTTAATGTCCAGGTATCCAAATCTTAGATACACTTACAGTTTTGCAGGAAAAAAACATCCTGTTGGATTATACATGGATCCAGGTATTCTACCTTATAAACTCATAGATAATGCAGTATTAATTGCAAATGCAAGTAGAGCTCCCCTCTCTCTTTTTCAAAGATAGCTCTGCAAATATCTTAACACTTTTATCTGCTCCTCAAAAAGTGCCCAGAATCTCAGAATGGGTAGGATTGGCATGATACTGGTGCCTCTTTAAACTGTTTCTGAAATGTATGTCTCAAATCTTTGATGCATAATTTTAGGATACGTGACATCAGTAAGAAAATCTGGCAAACTCCATGCTGCTCAAGAACAAGTTAAAAAGCATTGCTTCTTTTTGGTTTCCCACAATCTCTTTGAGTGTCATCTTCAAGAATAAAAAGCTGCTGGCCCATGCCAGTCAGTGGTCAGGCACAGCCCTTGAAAGGTGCAGCAGTCACCTCACAAAGGTGGGATCTATACCTTTCTTCCCTGTTCTAAAGAGCAGGTAGGGCACTTCACAGTAGTAGTTAATCTAAGCAAGATATTAAGGGTGTGCTGAATGCCATGCATGTAAAATACCACTGCCCTCACTTCTTACCTTCTGTAAGGAAATACAGATATATTGATTGATAGGTGTGTTGAAGGAGAATGAGGCTCTGTATGAGAGAGCATCTGAGCTCCAAAGTATTTGTGTAAAATTGCCTTCTCATTGCCTCAGAGAAATAAGCCATTAAATGGTAGCCAGATGAAATCATAATTGATAAACAGCTTAGCTGGTGAGCTCTCCTAATCTGTGCAAAATGAAGCAGTATAAAAGAGCACATTCCTTTTATTATTTTAGAAACCAATCTGCAGTAGCTATCCTAATTTTTATAAGGGCTAAGGGGAAAAATGATGAGTGCATTTATTCACATTTTTTCCTTGTAACAGTTGTTAATAGAAAAAAATAGGAGCAAGGATTTTTATAAATACACAAAAGTTGTATGTCCATACTTTGTAATTCTCAGTGAAGTAAAACAGTGCAGTTATACAGCATGTGGGAGACAACAGTAGCAAGGTTTCCATAGATTTTGCATCCGTGGAGCGTTATGCATCCCTGGGCCTTGGACCATAGGTAGGAAAACTTTTTGAGTTCAGGGCCAAGCCTTCCAAATCACTTGCTGAAGGGAAGCTATGAAAGTTACTGTGATCTTCTTTATTCCAACCATCATGGTCTTCCCAAGCAAATAAGCTGTCCATTAGAGTACTTGTATGAAAGATTTCTCACATACAAATGAAATTTAAGGAAAATGAATCCATTCTTTCTCTTCCCACCTTGTGGAGCACTTCATACAAAAGAATGAGGAGATGCTAACATATGCATCAAATGTCACCTCTGTTTCAATTCTCCCATCTGCTTGATACATAATACTTATCATTACATAAACCATTAGGGAAAGAGTTGAATGGATCAAGATGGACCTTTTCATCTTCTTCTTTCATTTGGCAACGTGAAGCATGAATGCTCGATGCCCAAGTGTGTCATTCATTTGACAGTTTTTGCTGACAAGGAATGAATCAAGGCTGTTTCATCACAAAAGGATTTTAGAGGACACCAGTTCATTCAGTTCTCGATGATTTCAGTGTTTTCTTTAGTCACATCTGAGGATGCCCATCATTCCTGCAGTTTTTTGATAGATACTGTAATAGCCCATCCCATTGCCTGATGCAGGTTGCTGTGACCATATTCAGTGTGACTTGAGCCATCTGAGAGAATGACTAAGTATTGATTCTCAGCCCCACCTTATTTTCATGGATTATCCTGTTAGTTCGGTGGTGTCTTACTTTAAGAGCCTTAGGCACAAGGAAAAGGTGTAGTGTATCAAATAGTTTTCTTTGATGATCTGAGGCCAAATGGGGCATTAGCTGAGGCTAAATAAAGGCTAAAGCCTACACCATTACTGTAGAATCATTTAGGTTGAAAAGGACCTCCAAGATCATCAAGTCCAACCTTTGACTGCTCACCAGCTAGACCACAACACTGAGTGCCACATCCAGTCATTTGTTGAACACCTCCAGGAGCAGTGACTGAAATAGCCTGAAGACTTTGCCCACAGAAATTTAACATTTTGATATTCAGATAAAAGATAATGAATCTCTTCCTTCAGAAGGTTGCCTCCTTTCTGGTTCAAGATTTTTTTGGGGTTTTTTGTATGGAGTTTCCTAGTGGTTTATTCAGTCTTAATTTGAAAGTTATCCACAAAGCACCATCTGACATTTTGGTACAGAGATTGTTCTCTGGTCAAACTCTCTTTTTTTTTTTTTTTTTAAGTCTTATTTAGGAAATCTTCTATTCTTACATAGGCTAAAGGTGTAGTTCATCCAAGAAAATTGTTAAATGGTTCTCCTTTTAGCTATGGTTAGCTAAAACAAAGAACTGACAGATACAGTTATATAAATACAGATATAGTGAGAGAGATATTATCAGCTTGTCATTTAATACAATCTCAGTGTCATCAGCCAAAAAGGCACCCATTATCACACAGAATGTCTCGTATGTTGTGCACTCAGGAAAACAGACCAAAGGATCAGCTGAAAATGCATCACTTTGCCAGAAGGCCTGCTGAGCTCCTTAATCCTTATACAATTGCAGATACTAGCAAGAGTATGAATAAAAATCAAGTGGGTATTTTTACTCTAATAGAGGAAGTCTAATTTATTTCTGATTAAATTGTGTCTGATTGAGACAATGAGAACAAACTGATATGATTGGCACAGAACACAGAGATAGTGTGTTGTGAGGCAAGATTTTGTTTTCATACACTCAATATCTTCCAGTAAATTGAAGGTCTCATTTACTAATAAGAGTTTTAGAAATACATATATAAAGATGGTAGGAGTTATTTGTCGCTTTGTTACAGAGAATGCTTTTTCTCTTGTTTTTAATGTACTAACACTTCATGAACAAAAAGAACAATTTGACAGAACATGCTGTTTTCATGGCATAATATAATTGCATAAAAATCACAGAACAAGAGGAAGTAATTAGATTACTAGAATAAGTATCATCAGAAATAGGAAACTTGTCAATTTTCAGAACATTTTGTGAGTAACTGAAAAGACTGAAAAAATATTAAATGTAAGAGAGAGATGGAACTTTACCTCCCACAGTTATTTTGCACTCTAATGGAACTATGGATTCATAATGTTAACAAAGTAATTATCGTTAGAAAAGCAGGTAATAGTTGAGAACCTCTAGTCAAAAAAATAAAAGCAAATGGTTCTATATACTGATTAGTAAACCAGGCTTTTTTCTCTTTATTTGGTAGATTAAATATGGATTGTAAAATTTTACCTCTGAGATGGTGTTATTAAAAGAAAACCAGAACAAAACCCTGATACTTTATGTGTAAATATGAAATCATAGCCTTTCTACTCATGGGATCAGTTCCACATATACAAGTTTTGGATATGTAAAAATAGACAGTTTAGAACAGAAATGTTTGAAGGGGGAAGGAAAGACAGGGGGGAAAAACAACCAAACAGAAAGGAGAAAAACAGGAATGAGGAAAAGTTCATTAAAATACCTGCCACACAATGATTTCCTCCTGTTCTTGTTGCCAATTACGGAAGCATTGACTTTTGTAAATTCTGGAAATTATGTGGCTTTAGAAAACAAGTGTTTTAAGGACTGGTATCTAAAGAGGACACTCAGCATTAACACAGGCCTAGTAGGTACATACCCTTACACAGAGTAGGAGACTGGCCATCTTCCCTTGCTGTGCAGTCACTGTGTTGGTATCTCATGCAGGCAGTCTCTGAATCCATTGTAATTGTGCTTGTTACTACAGCCAAAAAAGGGGACTGTACCCAGATTAAGGCTGATTCCTTCCCCTTCTAAATTCAGACATCCTCCTTAGAATGCACGGCAGCTTTGCTTCTACTGTGTACTTCAGTACACCCTAACTATACAGAGACATGAAAGTAGGTAAAAGGAAAACAAAAGGAATAAAAGAAGTAGAAGATAGTAATAAAGAGACAATAAAAACTAGACTAGTAAAACTCTGTAAAACAAAGTGCATTTATGAAGTACAGTGACATAAGAAAGGAAAAGAGAATGAAAACATAAGACAGGAAAATAGTATGTGAAAAGGAGTCTTGAAACAACTGGAATAATCATAAAAGTTTTAGGGCTTGATTTATCAAATCTGAAATGGTGTACAAGCCATAAAGAGCAAAGTAAAAGAAGCGGCATCATTATTCAAGAAGAAAGTGCCTCGAAAGCTTTTGAGCAGCATAAATTGCATTGGAATAGAACAGGACTACACTAAGATTATTGATGAAGGATTTCATGGCACTAACTTCCTATTCAGTGCAAGTAATATTGTCTAGTATACTCCTGAGATGTGTTTTGAAGAATATTTTTTGCAAAATCAGTGCTACCAATACTTAATGTGAACTAGAAAAGTCATATTAACTTCCAAAAGAAAAAAAAAAGTTGTTCTGAGTACACTTAAAAGTACTTGAAGGTTTTTTATGTATTTACATACCCATCTTGGAGATTGCCTATCTACCATGCTTTAGGTTTGAAAGATGATGTCATGTTTATGATGTTTTCTCTCTTAAGTACTGTGCTCCCCAGTAGTCCTGCAAACTTGCATCACACAGGTCTCCATCTGAGATACAAGCTAGACAGGTCATGCAAATAATCTTTATCCATCAGTTAATCTAATCACAATTCCTTAAAATGGTGCCCTTATCCTAACCTCAGTAAAATGATGCATTCCTATCAATCAGTATGTTTCTCACTTCCTTTTGGCTCACAAAAGGTGAACACAATCTTGGCAATTAAATGAAGATCTATGTAGGCTCACATAACTGTAATTTCTAAGAAAACATGACCTGTCTCTGCTTCTCTAAGTTAGGCTGTCTTAGGATACAAAAGGGAAAATCCTGTACGAAGCTATTTGCCATGGGGCTAAATTGTCCAAAGATCCACTACTTGAGCTATGGCTCCTTGAGAAGATGTGCTGAAGTACCACGTTCTTCTTTTCGGAGGAGGTGAGTGAAGGTCCCTCTGAGTCGAACTGTGACACACTTGGACCAAAGGCTCACAGAGGTAGGAATTACCTTAATTGTCATTAATCCTAATGATTAAGATGCTTCTGGATGGGAATAATAGTGACATTGTTTTGACTGAAAGAGTGTTTCTTTGTAAATCTGTAGTGTCGGTTTTAGAGGGCAATCACTGATCCTACTCTTCCATCAGATCACAGAATCATAAGACATGCTGAGTTTGAAGGGGCCCATCAGGATCACCAATTCAAACTCCTGGCCCTGTGCTAGACACCCCAAGAGTCACACTGTGTGCCTGAAAGTGTTGTCCAAACACTTCTTGAACTCAGACAGGCCTGGTGCTGTGACCACATCCCTGGGGAGCCTGTTCAGTGCCCAACCACCCTCTAGGTGAAAAACCTTTTTTTGATATCCACCCTGAACCCTCTCTGACTCAGGTTCATGCTATTTTCCCATACCCAGGGTTGTCCCGTCCCAGGTGCAGAATCCAGCACTTTCCCTTGTTAAACTTCATATGGTTGGTGATGTCCATCTCTCTAATTTGTCGAGGTTTCTCTGCAGGGCCTCTCTGCCCTGAGGAAATCCACAGCTCCTCCCAATCTAGTGCTGCTGACAAGCTTACTTAGTATTCCTTCAAGAACTGGGCCTGAGATGAAGCTCTGTGGAACCCCACTACAGCCCAGTTCTTGCAGTGTGGAGTAAGAAGACTTCTGTGCAAATGACAAGGGGTCTAGCACTGTTACAGGAGGTAACTCACCTCTGTGTGGCAGAGGTTTTATAAAACCCAGTCTGAGCTATGGTACAGCAGCATTGAGCTCTGTCAGCTCGTGTCAGGCCAATATGAGACCTGTCTGCTATTTCACAGAGCAGTTTTCTTTCCCCTTTGAAAAGTAATTAAGCTTATCTGATGTATATTCTCTGTGCCAAATGATCTTTTATGGTGCATTGATTCTGAAAGTCTGATTAGCAAAAACATCACCTTGCAGTGAAACATAGAAAATAATTTCTGCTTTATCTTTCTGTTTATAGACTTAAGAGCCACTTTTTATTCTATGCTGTAGAAACTTATTTGAAGAACTACAACTCCCAATATGATTTGCTGAGATAATGAGCACAGAAAAACTGCTTAAATCTAAAATAAATATTGCAATAGATGGATGATGCAGACTGATCAAATATTTAGGCAATCAATGGTCCTGTAAATCGTTACTGTGAATTCTGATGCACTCTTGCTAGTCCTGCTGGACAATTATTATCCACTTTGTAATGGCATAGTACGGTATCTGAAGGATAAAAGGCCTTAACATGAAGGTTGCACATTATTAATTACAAGAATAAAACAGTTCTCTTTTTTCAGCAATCAATGTGCCAGTAAAATCAGATTCAACTCAGTAAATAGGAAAAGCTTGGAAACTTACCACAGCCAGTTGCAGTGGTGGCTGTACTGCAATTCCTTGCAATAATGCACCTTTGTGGTGTGTTATTTTGAGACTGTTCAAAAGGTCATTAATTTGAGCTGTAACTACAAAGAAGTACATTTGCATGTAGAAGCACCTCTTTGTTTTGTTTTATATCCTGTTTCCTCTTAATTTCTGGTACAGCTCAGCCTAGCTTTCTTTTCAGTCCAGCCTCATACAGTAGCATTCAACTATGATCAGTGATATTCCATGTTTACAGTGTGCATCATTTGTGTGTATCCATAGGGAACCATGGCCAGATAACAAAGAAAAACTACAGTAATAACTTACTTCTGAAGTGCTTCACAGTCACCAGCCCCTTATGATATCAGGAATTTCAAATGCCAAGTATGCCCAAAGAAAGAAGCAAACTCTTCTCTGACAAGGTGTTTATGGAGCTGAGGAGCAGAGGATGGCTGTTTCACCTTGGTCTTTAACCATGGACTGCAGGGGAATGTCTGCTCTGGAACATCTCCTCCCCATCCTTCTCCACTGACCTGGGTGTCTGCAGGGCTCTTGCGCAGGTTTTTTTCCCCATTCTTATATGTGTTTATCCCAGAGTTGCTACCACTGTCACTGATGGGCTCAGCCTTGGCCAGCGGTGGGTCCATCTTGGAGCCAGCTGGTATTGGTTCCCTTGGACCTGAGGGAAGCTTCTGGCAGCTTCTCACAGAATCCAACCCTGTACCCTGCCCACTACCAAAACCTGGCCTTGCAAAACCCAGTAGAGGTGGGCATTAATGATGTTGCTGTTTAAAGAGTTGAATTAGGAATGTCACTTACTTTCTTGAATATAACAAGAAGTCATGTTCTTTAGCTTTTCCCTGAATGCTTTCCATATTAATGGAACTCAGTGTCTCTTGTGCTGCTAGTAACTATCATCTCTATTTCTGAAGTAGGAGCAAAAGGTAAAAAGTTTACTCAGTTTATCAAAAACTAAGAAGAGATGGGTATAAATTCTGAGATAAGCACCTGCGATTCCTGCCTCCTAGGCATTTTGCTCATGTCTCATTTTTGTCAAAGTCTAGTCCAGTTAAGAACTATTTTCTTCCCAGTACGTTTGTTTACATGTCGCATGTGGCTGTAAGTGTAATTTCCATTTACTGTTGTAAAGTTGTTAATGTTACTTTAGCAAAGCACTTTTGAAATTTCATGGAAGGAAATTAACTGATCCAATGTCATCTGAGAATCTGTTTGTAATGAGGAATGTGTTAGAGCAGGAATTAAGTCTGAGCAGTTCTGACTGGGTGCTTCTCTTCATTGCTATTTCGGTCAAGATCACATTCTTTCATAGTCAGACTAAAACTACTCTGACAGGAGACTGACATCAGGGTGTAAAGAACATCGTGCTTCCAGGCTATCTTGTAATATTTTTAGGCTGCCCTTGAAACCACAGATTTGTTTAAATGCTTTAATTTAATTTTTCCTAAGTTTCACTATGGAGTGTGGGACAGAGAGATGAGTAATGACACGGTTTTATGGCTGTATATTTAAATGATAGTGCATCATGTTACTGCCTTAAAAATAGGAGACTGAAACAGTACAGTTTTATCAGATTTTTTTATTATACCATTAAAAATAGCAAGAAGCGCCTGTTTTCTGGGGAAAAATGCAGACAAAATAAGGACAGCTCTTCATATTAAAAGGCAGAAGCTTCTGTATAATTTCCAGGGATATGCTCATAAGACCAGCTGGTCTGTTTAAGAAGGTGAACTGCTATACTGCAGGAGGAAGAAGCAGTTCGGCTAATGCGCACTTCAGCAAATTAAAAAAACCTCAATTGCACCTTTATTGTATTTTATTCACATATTTTACTTTTATCCTGTCCGAAGCAGGACAAGATAGCTGAAACTTTTGCAGATTCGTGCACCTGAAATAACAGCAAAAGACCCTGTTATCGCCAGAAACATGTGATTGGCATGCAGGACAAGGGGATGGAGGAAGAGTGACCTGCTGCCAAGTGCACTGCGTAGACAGGTTTTCTGCTTCACTGAAGTAATAAGACATGATAGGGTGTGCATTTCTGAGCTTTGGGGATTTTCAGGTACTGTGATGTGATGCCAAAGAGAAATAACATCAACAGCTGCAATAATGTGCCTGTAGCACAGTGGTGCACACTGACACGTGTGTCATTATAATATGTATATTGTGATGCATTGTGATGCAGTTGTGATCCAGGAAAGAGGGTGGAGTTTTCTGATTATTCTTCACATTATGAATTGTTTTGCTTACATTGCCAGTGTTAAATATACTGCTAAGGCACAACTTTAAAGCAAAATAATTTGTTGAAACTTGAAAAGTATCTGTCATCAGTCAAAATTACTGAAATACGGGAGAGGAGGCTGCACAGGTTTGTAGTCAGTGAGGAGATCAAAACTGAACCTTCCATCTCGAATACTGTGATAGTGAACATAGCAGAGGGGCTTAAAAATCAAGTGCCTGTTCAGTTCATCTGTTCCAGACAAACACCTTTTTCCTGTCCTTGCTGCTGCCCCTACACTCAGCAACCAGGAGATGAATAGAGCTGTTAAAACTCAGCCAATTTGTATTTCTGTGTCAATAAAGAAATACTTTCCAGTCCATCTGGAAAGAGAACTGAATTTCCACCTTTGTTACCTTGCCTTTTGCCTAATAGCACTTTACAGCAAGTGCCAGATGGAAAGAAAAGTCTTTGTCACCACGTGTGGTTAGAAATCATAGGCTCAGTGAGCTAAAGTGACTCCAGAGGAGGTCAAACAGCAAACCAAGAACCAAAGCAGAAGCAAGTCATGTGTTTCTCAGGAGCACATTCAGTACTTTGCAGGGGAGCAGGCAAGCCTCAGTGGGAAACACACATATTGCTTGCTCTTTGCTATTGTGCCTCTCAGTGTTACTTCTTGTATGAGAGGAAGAGTGAATCAGAAATTGAACGCCCTACTAATTATTGCGTGTATTTGCTTTTGGAAGAGAAGATGTCTTGGAAGTCTTAAAGCTGTACCTTGCTAGTACAGGCCTGGCCAATCCCTCCAGTGAAAGGAATGAATTGCAAAACAGTGTGGCTCTATAGAGTTCCTTCTTTGACTTTGTTATGTTCTTGCATAATAAAGAAGAGTAATTTGAGTTTTACTGGCATTGCATCCTCATGTGCACACACATATTTGTATGGGGAAGATTTTGAAAGTGCTGTCTCCTGTGTTTTTAACAACACAATTTTACTTCCCGATTGAATTATTCTGCAGAACTTGTAGACATACTTGGTTCATTTCAGAGTATTTTCTACCAGCTGTTTCTTACAGAGTAGTTGGTGCAATAACTGGAAAAGTCACCTTTTTTCACCAATGCTTTGCTATGTAGATTGTTTCTGTTCTCTCTCTTTATAGTTTTACCTGTCTTACAAGATTTGTGTGCTAAAATTAAATGGTGCTGCTTTACTGTTGTGCTCTCTAGAGACCTGTGTCATTTTCCATTTTTAGTAGTTAGGAGCTGATGTGGCAGAGTGCATTTCGGGTTTGTTTTCTGAGACAGCTAAAAATAGAGTTGTTTGATAATATTCCATTATTCACTGTGATAGTACCTAAGGGGTTATGCAAAACTTTCAACTAAGTTGGACACTTGTCCAGAAGCTGATACTGCTAATAAATTACTAGGGCACTGTCATATCTGCAATTATCACTACTAATCATGAATTTAAAAAAGTAATGATGTCTTAAAAAAAGTTATATCAAAAGTTTGTGAAAGCTACAAAGGTAATGCAGAAAAAGTCAATATCATATAAGCCACCCCTAAATCCATCAATACATTTTTCAGAGTGCAAACTGAATGCCTGGGACTGTGCCCATGTCTGTTCTGTCAGTCACCAACCTCCTTTTATTAGTCTTAGATAGAAGATAAACAACAAGACTGACAGCTTTGTGTCCTCTGGCATTTTTGTGTCACCATCACAGAGTAAGAGGGTATTATGTCATCACTCAAGCCTGTCAGGTTTAGTTTAGTCTGCTGTTTGTCCTAACGATTGTTTTCCTAATTTTTTTCCTCTCAGTTGATACACATACCCTTGTATAGATTGTATATTGTTGATGTTACCAGAATCCATTTTTCAGAGGAGAGGTGTCTTTAACTTCAACTGTGGAAATGTCACCCTTTTTTTCCTGTACACCAAGACAGAACAGTAAGTGTCTTCTGCACCTGAAGTTTTTCATAAGTCTTATATTCAAATATTAATGGTATTAATAATACAAGCAATGAGAATTCTTAGGTTTATTTAAAAAAAAAAGAAAGGCAGGCTTTGTTTAGGAAGTTCATTGGGTATAACTCCCTTGTGGAATCTGTATAGACTTCAGCACCGTACATTGATAACCAGTGCCCAGTGCCTAACTTTAATTGTATCATTTATTATACAGTGGGGAAAAAGAGATTCTTAGCTGCATTTGACCTTTGAAAAAAGTCAAATAGGTGTGATGGGAGGTTGAAAAGTCAACACTTGGCTTTTGTTAATGACTTGGTAACATGTTCATTTAATGAAACATACAGTTTTTCCTCACTCGGGAAGCCATGGGCTGGTTCCACAAAAAGGCAGGTGTACCTAAAGGAAATGTCTGCCTCAGATTACATGCTCAAGCTCTCTGAGAAATGTCTGGAAAGAGCAAGACAAATTAAGAGTGAAGCACTCCAAAGACAGCAAGCTGAGGCAGAAGATATATAAGCTAAACATTATGAAATCCTAATGAGGGGGAATAAAACCTGGAAAAGCAAGTTCAGCCTAAAGGGTGCTATTTAACCTTTCTTGGGACTCTTCACTTTCTCTAAAAGTGGCACGTAAGGCAGGTCAGATCTTCCTCACACTGGAACAAAGACACAGAGAAGAGGCTGTTTGGTCTAGCCAGCAACCAGATAGCTGGATCAGTCACTCCTAAAGGGATGGGTGAGGAAGGGACAAACGTTTTAGCTGCCACAGTCTCTAATGCAAATCAGTAATAAGACCTTTTGTCTACCAACCTTCTCAGAGAATGTCCAAGCCATCTGGGCCCTGTGCTTTTTTTAGTGGATTTTGCTCACAGCTTCACTTACTAAAGATATGTCACTGCAAATATTTGCAGTAGAAAACAGAATTAAAATTTGAGCTAGAAGATAGGAAACACAGGAAAATAATGTTTAAATCTTTGCTTCAGTTAGTATGTATTTATATGTGTATAGTGTGTATTCATACAAAGTAGGTCAGTTTGCAAGGAGAATTTAGCGACAAATGCCCAGAAGTCCAGTAGTGCTGGCATGCAGATGGTAAAGTGAGTTGGAATTTCTGGAGTCTGTCCCTTCTGAGCAGGGCTCTCTAACCAGACCTTTGAGGGTGACAGTGAATGGGCAGGTTTGAGAGAACCACATTTTGCCAGAGGAGACCTGGCAAGTGACCCAGGATGTCTGGTGGGTGAGCTCCTGGGTGAAATAAGGGGAGGAACACTTTTTTGGTGAATTGCCCTGGTGCAGACACGGGATCTACTCCCCATGCCCGGTGCAGATAAGTGATCCAGGAGAATTCAGGTGGTTGCCCTTAGGCATTTGTACCTTCTGAGAGACTTGAGCTCAGCAACTCCACAAGGTACCTGTCACTGCATAATTGAAGGATTTCAGCGGTGCCCAAAGGTATTCCTTAGGCACAAGGATTCATCATTCTGATGTTTGCTCTAGTCTTGTGTGTGTGTTAAGTTCATCCACAGCTAGAGCTAGGTGCTGTTCCTTATTAAACTGCCAGAAATATCAGAGACCAAATGATGGGTCAGAGTGCCAGTGAGCTTCCTGGGTATTGTTGTATTGGCTTTTTGACATGTCTGTCACTGCTGCCAAATTTATTCCAGTTGAGATCACCTTACAAGATGATACTTGATTTACATTATCTGATTTGTTCTATAATGGGGGAGATCAGAGGCAAGTCGTTGATTTCATTTTCACAGGGAACAATGTATCTTTAATTTTAAAATGGATGATCAGCGACTACATTCATAGAATAATTCAGCACGTCACTTTGGCTACCGCAATCCACACTGCAGAGCACTGTAATCATCATTCCCATCCTCCTTTGTCTGTTTCAGTTAGAAATGTTTCATCTAGGCTCATTTATAGCTGTCTGTCTTGGATCTAGATAGACATACATCGGCCAGATCCTCAAGTAGTTCCACAGTCTTTCCCCCCACTTTTCCTTCCTCTGACTTTCAGCAGCCTCCAAGGAACTTTATCCTCTGAAGTTCTACTGAGGGAGACAAAAGCACTTTTTGCCCCTTTCTGGCTTTAATCCTTATGTTAAAACCTAATTATTTGTGTCTGCTGTTAGAATTAGGAAGACAGATTTGCATATAAGGATATAATTTTGTCTCCACCCCTGGAGATCAACCTGGTTGCAGACTCTGCTAATTATTGGTGCAAAACTCATGATGTACATTTTACAGGAGGAGCTTCCCCATGGTCTCCTACACACCTTTACACTGCCTTTGAGTTAGTGTTGATCTATATAGCTCTGATTACCCTTTGCCTTAGTGTGAAGTTAAATCTGCTGGTATTCTTAAATTCATAGGATTGTAGTTTTCTTTGCTAGAACTGCTTAATCCTTCCTGGTTTTCATTTTCTTTTTCTTTTTTTTTTTCTTCTGGTGACAGTGGTAGTAGATTGTTTTATTTCAATCTGTCACTGTTTGGTGATATTTTCTAGAGAAAATGAAATCTACAAAGAAAGTTTCAAATTTGGGAAAGAGAAATCATTAGCTGTGGTGATTTTTGTACAAAGTTATTGTTTGGGGATTTTTTTATTTTTAATTCAGATTTTTAATCAAGTGTTAGTAAGTTCTGTATGATTTGATATTTCCCTTTTCCTGTTCTCAGGATGGACCCCTTGGAAATAAAGTAATCCAGTATGGTTCTTGTCCATCAAGCATAGAGGGCTCAAAAATATATTCATTAAGTCAGAATTTGGAGGTACTTCATGCCTACACCTTTAATTAACTGGTTTATAGAACTCTACTAGTGATTTTCCTAAATAGATTTCTTTGATGCCAGCTGAATCCTGATAACACCGATGGGATTGCTGGTCTGAGGAGCAAACATTTTTAATTTATATCGAGTAGTAACATCCTTTCTCAATGAGGAAGCCAACCCTAGATACACAGGGTGTTTATTGGACTGTTCAATAACTCTGAACATCTAAAAGCTTGCCAGAGCTTCCGAAACATAGTGGTGGTTATTATTTCTGATCATGATGCTATAATTCAGTGTTGATGCAAAAGTTTTCTTGGGAGGCTTAAGTTTGTTCTGTACTTCAAATAGCAAAAGCAGCTCAGAGCAGATCACAACCATCTAGAACATGATCCTGAGAGCTCACATGTATGTAGTCAGGCAAACATCAGGCAAGATGCCTTTTCTCCAGCTTCTCCCTTTCTATTGTTCTAACTGGAAAGATTTTCACTGATTCAACGAAATATTTTTGAGTTAGTTTTTATTCTGGGAAAAAACATGTTTGTGGGAGAGCCTACTCAGAACAGCAGTCCTTTCCAGAGGCGATCACATTAATCTGTCAACATTTTAACAGTAGCAGGGAAGATTATCTCTCTGGATGGATAGATTTCAAACAGTTGTCTTCAGTACAGTTCAGCAGAGTGCTATGCAAGATATCAGTTGTTAATTATAAGAAAGCAATTTAAAAGCCAAAAAGGTGGAGAGTAATGCTTGAAAACCTTTCCTGTTTTGCTTTTCTGTAGTATTATGATAGAGGTAAAAGCTGTATGAAGCAGAATCATTGAATAGCTGTGGTTGGAAGGGACCTCTGGAGAACATGTGGTCCAATATGTGCTGTAGCTGGATAAGCCAGAGCAGGTTGCTCTAGACCAGTATCCAGTCAGATTTTGAGTCTGTCCAAGGATGGAGATTTTACAACCTCTTTGGGCAATCTGTGCAATAAAATACAGTCCTTGTCTTTGTGGCCCTTTTTTCTACTCACTCCAGTATGACTCTTCTACTGGTGAGCCCAGAACTGGGCACAGTACTTCACGTGTGATCTCACCAGTGCTGAGGAGAGGGGAAGGACCATCTTCTTGGTCCTGCTGGCAGTGCTCCTACTAAGACAGCTCAGGATGCTGATAAGTGTAAAGCAATTTAAATTTACCATTTTTACATTTTTTGCACTTCTCTGACAGAAAAGATAAAATATACTTTGGAGTTTGTGTTTGGAAATATGAAGTAATAAGTTAATTTAAGCACTCTTCCCTTGTAGAGAGTTGCTAATCAGTATTCCTAATGCATATTGTATATGTAATTGGTTTAGCCTATTCTTATTTTTTTTTTCTGGTGACCTCATTCTCATAGAGAACTCATCTATCACACAGAGGAAATAAAATTATTTACTACAGAAAATGGGAAAAGTGTTACTAATAGGCACGCCAACAGGGTTTTTATCAATTAGAGATTGATGGGGAGAAGAGAAAGAGACTAGATGGAGTAAAAACTGGAGTAAAAGACAGCTTATTCCATGGATTGGCAACACCCGCCTATGTGTGCGGTCAGGAAAGATTTCAAAGAAAAAGAAGTAATGAAGATAAAAAGTAAAAGGAGTTAAAAAATGAGAAAAGGATGGGATCAGTGAAGCAGGGCAAATACTTTCTGTTGGAAGATATACATATTGAGTATACTAAAGGCTGTTACAGGGGAAAATAATTAAATATAAAATTTTATTTAATACAGGGTTTTTTTAAGAATTTGAAAATGCTCTGATTAAAGAAGAGCCAGAGGAGGATCTGAGGAAAGCATCCAACTTGGCAAACAGAGTTCATGAACAAAACAGAAAACAGAAGGAGAAAATTCTGCTTTTATTGAAAGTTGTAGTGTTAAAACATTGTTGTGTACCACAGGAAGTGGATTTGATATATGGAATTTTTTCCAAAATTGTTGAGTATATCAAGAGTTGAGTAAGATAGGAAAGGAGATTCATGTGTGTAGACAACAGGTTTAATTCTCTGAATACTTTTAAAAAAAGAAGTCCTACATTTTATGCCTGGATAAGAGCAAAAAGTAGTTGAAGGCTACGTAAAAAGCCGTTAGAGGAATTAGATCTGAAGTGAAGAGAGGCTAGAGAAGGAGGAATCAAGGTCGTGGCATAATTAAAAGTGGAATATTTTAACTTAGTTACCAAAAACATTCATGTATGCAGTGTTGCAGATTGTTACTGCAGCACTCTATTACTTCTGATGCTGTGAACATATTATCATCCAAATGTGCAATTAATGTCCTTTGACGGGCACTTTGTCGACAAGCGCAAGGAAGAGTCCAGTAACATTCACTGCCCTGAAGCCCAAGTAACTCCTTGGCTTGTGCCATGTCTTGTGAAGCAGAACTGGAAGGCACTCTTGATCCGTTATAAACAAATCAGTAGTAGTGCACATTAAATTCAGAAATTCTTGTTTGACTGTATCTCAAATACTTAAGTGATTCACTGTCTATTAAAAATAGCCTCCAAATCAATCACTACTAAAAGAACTCCTTGCAATTTTTAAATATTCAATGCTTTCTTTCATATGACAATCATGATATGCAAATCTATCCTTCGAAAGTAATAATTTGATGACACGTTAGTTGTGGTGGCTTCTTCTTGAGTCTTCAAACTCTATCATTGAAGGGAATTGCAGTATGAGAACCAATAATACTAATTAACAGTTGCAGGTGTGAAGGGTTAATATCATTCTTGAGCTATGCAGCTGTAAATGGTTGTTACTCTATATATTTGCTTTTCTGAACTGCAGAAAGAAACAACCAGAAGAATATTTTTCTCTAACTCTTAAAAAAGGAAATGCCTGCAATAAACGTTCAAATGAAAAAGCCAGGATGCATTCAGCTCTCTAGACATAGATTTTAATCATGGACAAGTTTCTTCTGGTGTACTCAAATATATCTGGTGTATGTGAATGGCCTAAAAAATGTCAGATATTGGGGATAAATGCTACTGATGGTAGCATGATTCCACACATCTACTACTGTTTGTATCTACTGCTAGTTAAATAATGCATTTTTTTCACAGTAGACTTTTTATGCAGTGCATATATCAGTATTTAGTATGCCATCGTATGTCAAATGTTTATTTTTCTGAATAAAAGTACCTGGTGACTATGTCTGGCCACCACCATGGACTCTAAATATAAATATTGTATTGTATTGATGCATTTCTGTCACCACATTCTTGGAATATAGCTGCAAATGAAGTGCATTTGCACAAACTAAATTTAACTTAGAAAAGCTAATTTTTCTCTTCCTTGACTATAAAGCAGAGAGACTGTCAGCCTTTTCTGGAGGACTCAAGTCCCAGTCCTCCACAAAGGAGACAAAGGCTTAGGAAAAGCTAGAGAAGATTATTCTTTCTGAATATCTACCCAGAGCAGGGGGGTTTGGTGCTTCAGGACCGGTCGCATTTCTGAATTTTGTGATATGAAGGTTCTTCACCCCAAAACCATCTAGAATCACAAGATCATAGACTGTTTCACATCGGAAAGGACCTCTGGAGGTCATCTAGTCCAACTTAGTTTTCTGACTATGTACAGCTAGAGCAGGTTTGTCAGAAAATTAGAGGTCTAGATAGTTCTGCTGCCATTTTTTTTTCTTCTGAATTTGGATTAAGTTCACAATTTTTTGCTTCTTCATGCTAAACAATCCCAAGTCTCTTAATCTTTTCCATGTATGAGAGACCCTCCAATCCCTTAATGATCTGTTTCTGACACTCTCACTAATAGTTTCCTTCACAACACATCTGCATCTGGAAAATTAAGACAAATCCCACAAAAGAGGCAGCATCTGTGTACTTGTGGTTGAGAGACAGATTGTCTGCTGCTAGGCTGGATGAGAGACATCATAAAACTTTAAGGGCTCTATCATAAAAGATATTAAAACCATCAAAGACCTTTCTGAGAATCCTCTCTGGAATCCCACTAGACTCATCTTGGATATCTCCTGATACTTTGCTCCATATTTCAGTTCCCTCAGTAGCGAGATCTGTGAGTCTAATATACAGCATATAATATAATATAATATAATATAATATAATATAATATAATATAATATAATTAATATAATTAATATAATATAATAATACAGCACTAATATCTTCAGGTTTGATGTATACATTAGTTTTTGATTCTTCACTGGTAGTGGAATCAGTTGCTAGGTTGGTTGCAGATGTGTTCATCAATCGTTGATGATTTCTTGTCTGTTTTGCTCAGGTTCTGTAATATTTTGAGGACAGTGACCTGTTCTTAATTGGGCTCTGGAGGAAGCTAGCTTACTGCACTGGCTGCAGTAGGAGTTTAGGGAGTCTGACTGTAGTTAGGCAGAATGAGTATTCCTACGCTGGCATCTCTAACCAATGTAACCATCTGCTACAAGGAAGAATGATGTTCATTTATGTATCTACATGAATGATCAAGAAGTGCAGAAGGAACTGGGGCATCTTACAACTGTTCTCACTTAGAGAGATCTCTCTCTTAGGTCACCAAGAAGTGAAGAAGTCTCTCCATGTTCTGCTGAAATATGTTTAAACAGCACCACACTCTTTAGAAATTAGAAGACTGACTTTCCAAGAGATATGAAACTACCAGAAACATGACTCTAGCATGAGTAATACTCATTCATGCCACTAAAAACACTTTCAGTTTCATGGGATCATTAAGTTTAGCTAGTGAATGAGCGGAACTGTGAAGTTACATCTACAAGGTTAGGGAAATACAAGTCTGCAGCTTCCTTAAGGGATGGTCAATTGCAAACTTGTACAAAAACCGTATTGCATTTGGGCAAGTCTGAGCAAAACATGAATTTCCAGTGGTGCTAAGAGTGTAAAATTTGACCAGGTTTTTCTGTGTTCCCTACCCTTCAGGACCCCTTGCATTCAAAGCTGACTAAAGCCAGTGTATGAGGATCACCAGCAGTGCCTTTAAGGGCCAGTCACTTCATGAGGACAAAGAGAATGTACTGTAACTGATGTGCTTTAAAATATGTAGACAGTCTTAGTAGAGCTCTGTGCTGTTTGGCTAGACAGTTTTTAATACCTAAACAAGCTTAACTCTGCCTTGGTCACCAATCTTTTAAGTGCTATTAACACAATGATTAGCATCAGGATTAGTAGCATGGGAGAAAATAACCTCGTCTGGTCTTGACAGAGGAACAAACTTGGAAATCTATATCACTTTGTTTTAGTTTGCAAGAGGATTAGTATTTATTTATCCCTTCTACTTCAATAAAGTAATCATTTAACAATATCTCACAGTGAGCTCTCATTTAGCTTGAAAAATAGTGTTATTTCAGTATTACCCTGAAAATTATAGAAAAAAAATAAAATTCTAACTTCTGTTCATATTTCCTTACATAGGTGTGGACTGTTATTACAGCTCTGTTGCATTATTTTCATTTGTTTAGTATTAGTTATGTAGCAGTATTCCACCAGCAGACCTTCAGAAATTATCTTCCCAGCTGAGAGACTGTTTCTGTCTGTAATTTACAATATATGGCACAGTATGATGTATGTTGTTTTGGAATATCGTAGCATTTTCTTTTACCATAATTGCCAGCATCAGTACAATCCAGAATAGGATTCATCCTTTTAGAGTGGTCCTGCATTAGAACATATAGTTAAATAATTTCCTCTGTAATCCTCAGGGCTTCTTTCCTGCATTACTGCTTTCAAAACATTCGCCTCCAACTTGGTATATAAGATTACCAATTACTTTTTATCTGTTGAATCTCATTTATTTTAATTCTGTCCATCTCTAACCTTGCCAGATCATTTTGCAATTGTAATGTTTGCAGCTGCATATTTGAGAAGTATGATTTTTAAATATTTTCTAGGCTACTGTGCTGTGGCACATGTCCAGTTGCATTAGTATAATAGGAAATCTTGTAATTCCCTGTTGCAGAAGGAACCAGATGAGCAGACCTTGTAAGACAATGTTTCATTCTGACTAATGTGATTTTTGTTTCATTATTTGGAGGTACAGTTAAATATTATTTCAACACAGAAAAACATCTCCATAGTTCAAAACCTGCATGTTTTGGAAGGATTTGAAACTCCAGCCCTCAGACCTTCTCAGGCAGTAAGTGTCATCCTTATGATCCTCAAAAGACAAAAAGAACATAAGATCAGTGTTTCTTTCATACCAGAAACAGGCATTATAAACACCCTAGAAGGCAAGTTCTTCCTCTCTTTTTGCATGTTGCCATGTTTCCTGAATGCTCTGACAAAGAGAGAAATGAATACAGAACATAATTGTGAGAGACGATGTAGCTCAGTGCAGAAAATCTGCCATGCAGGAAAGTTTTGCCATATTTATTCCATCCATGAAGGGCATATAATTGTCCTGCCCTTCATTTTTCACTTGGCAACAGTTGGTGGAACCTCACTTAGCAGATGTGTTCAAGATCATAAGTCACTGTAAGTCACCTTAAACTTCTGTTCATTTTATCCAGATTGCAGGAAACGGAGAATCGTTGTTGTTTCACTGAAGAAATTACCTTGCTCTTTAGATTTTCCTCACAAGCCTCTAAGGCCTTACACCCTGATAAATAATAGATAATGTTGTACAGGCAGGCTCTGAGTCCCCAGTGCTTTGGCCTTTTCAAGGCAGTAAGAAGGCACAGAGTGGATGCCTCTCCTAGTTGAGATTGTCAGCACCTCCTCTGATGGAGGGAGGTTGCTGTGTGCCTTTGGCAAATGCATTATCCAATATGCCAAAATTCTGAAAAAAAATGAAAAAGGAGAAAGCAGCTTGCTGTTGAACATTGCTCTCTAAATAAGCTAATCAAATATTTCAGCAGTGTATCTCAGCTGAAAGCAATCCAGTCTTGTCTTATTAGATTGCAAACCAGAGCATAAAGTAAAGATGGCCAGATGATTAGAGGTAGAAGTGTTGACCGCATTGTTTCCTTCTGTGATTACCAAGTACTTTAGAAAAGCATTGGAATGAAAGCAAAACTGATCTCCAAGGATTGCTTTGTTGTTCTTCCATTTCTAAAACTTTACTTAGCACCTTTTACGAAACTCAGTGATGCCCTGAATTTGTTAAGTACATGAACGTGTTGGAAAATTCAGTGAAGTTGAAGTATTCATAGTGTCCAATTGACACTGTTTGGAATGTCTGATTGAACTTATCTGTGTTACTAATCACTTTCCTAATGGGGGAAAAAAATCATCATGTACCTGCAAATTGGCCAGACTGTTCCACAGCCAATTAGCCAAAGATCTCTCCATAGTATTGTGACCTTCATTTTATGTAATTTCTGCTAATTTTACTTATAAATGATGTCACCTTTAAAGGACAGCAATGGTACATGTGTCAGCCAATTTGATAGGTTGCACAGAAACTTCTAGTGCTTCTCCCCTGTACATTAGCATTACCTGTGAAAGTCAACTCAGTCTGAACACTTCTATCCCAGTACTGAAATCTGTCATGGCTCTACACTGGTTAAGGGTTTGTGTGTCCTTCTGACCTTTGGGCTCAGTTGGAGCCATGACCAACTAGTAATTAGGGAAAAAGTGATGGTTTCAGAGACAGTGCTATGGAGAGGTAAAACCAGCCTCCACTGAGAGTTAAAAAGGCCTTCACCACATGCTGAAGTAGAAATAGAAAACATGGGATTGCTAAATATCCACACTGCCACCCTTGTATACTGATATGAAAGTAATCAAATTGCATGACTGGAAATGAAAGAGGAAGGAAACAGATTTTCTGTCCTCATACAAAAAAACTGAGAAGTTTTTAAATCTTAGACGTTCAGATACTGACTGGATAGGTTAGGCATCAGTAGAATAACTGTGTATCAGTTGGACAAACTGTTAATACATCAACAAACTAATGAGTCTTTTAAAGGAAATATGAATGTTTGGTAAAGAAATGTGAAGGTTTAGATGACACAGAATAACAATAATAGTTTCTTTATTTACTCCTGTTCTGTATTTTTTTTTCTTTCTCTGGTGGTGGTGGCTGATGCACAACTGTGAGTGTTGTAAATCATCCTATAGGGATCTTGGTATATTGAATTCATCAGGAGCAAAGAAAAAGGCCTTCTCAAGTATATCCAAGTATATCCAGATACGCAACATAAATCCCTTGAAATCTGTTTCAGATTTGATGATGGTGCTGCATTCACAAAGTTGGAATCTGAAAATCAGAGGGATTGTTTCAGTTTCATAACTATTAAATTTCTGGAAGTTTAGCATGACCTGTAGACTATCAGAAACCCTTCTGGTTCCGAATAATGGTTACAATATTCCCATGACAGAGGGAACAGCTCTAGCTTAAGGATGAAAATTTAGTTGAGTGAATCCCAGGATGGCAGCATATGTCAAGTTAGTATTGTCAAAACATTGCAAATTACTCTGGAGGATTTGGGGATTTTGTTGTTTGTTTTTTCGGCATTCTTCAAATATATGGCTCAAAACACTAGGAAGATGTGGTCATTTTATATGAAATAATATTAGAGATGGTTCTGTGTGGCTCCGTCTAACAGGTCCAACTGCCTTTTCCTCACAGTATGAAATGTGGATTTTTCCATTTCTGCAAATTTTCCATTTCCATGTTTTTCCATTTCTGAGAATGTCTAAGTTTCTTTTTATCTCTTCTATATAATTCCTATTTCAAGATTTCGCTATGACAACATATGATTATTGTTTGGGGTTTTTTTTTTGCCAAAAATAAAGTGCAGCTTTTTGTGCTTGTGAACAAGCAGACCAGTTTATTGCAGTGGTCGTCAGTCTCAACAATTGCTAATTAATGCAGCTGAAATACACAACTGTATCTTTTACTCATAATTACCTAAACTGTGCAAATGATCAAGGTTGCTTGTTTCTGTGTCAGAAAACATTCTGAAAGAAAATCTTTTCCTCAGGAAAAGAGAATAACAGGTAAAATAAATGAAGTGTGTCTGCTTAGGAACAAGTGTTTTATGCATAATTATTTCATGCCTTGCAAATTAACTACATTATATGTGCCTGGGAATTACAGAAACATGAAATAATGTACCTGGGGCATATTGGAATTTACTGTGCAATTATATTTCATGTTGTATTTTATAAATTTTAAAGGGCTTGTAAAATAAGAATACAGGAAAGAGATGTCAGTTTTGGTATTCTTTGTTACTCTCTTGGCATATGGGTATTTTTCAGAACTCAATTACACATTCTGTTTATTTAATATTTCTCTAGCATCTCTGTGTCATGTAAAATATAGGTATGCAAACTATGGATAGGGTAATGACTCAGGAATGGAGGGTAAAATCCCCAGGAAGAGGGCAGAAAGCTCTGTTTGGCTTCTAACAAAGTGAAATGGAAAAAGGAAAGAGTTTCCAGCAAAGGTTCTAATAGAGCAGGCAGAGGTAGGAGAGAGGCTGGGAAACCATGGAAGTCAAGTGAGGACAGAGCTTTTGGCATTCTCTAAGGACAGAGCTTTATTTTCAGTGCCCAGCACCTGATCTGTGTAGTTCCTACTGTAATACAACTAATAACTAGTTTGTGGTGAGCTAGAAATACTGCCATTTGCAGTCACAATTGAAAATTATAATAAAGTAAAATACTATATAAGAGATATACTGCATTATTTTTTAAATAATTTCTGATTAGGAAAAGCAAAAATCACCACTTTCAAATTATGAAATACTGAACAATGAATAGACATCTCAGTATACAGGAAATCTAGTCTGTTTGCTAGTGTGTACCAAACTCCAAATTCATGCAGACCATCCCCATGCATGTTCTATTTTTTTTATTTTCATCTGCTAATTAAATAAAAGAAAACATTTTGTATTTTACTTTATGGTACTACATTTGAATTACTATCGTGGAGCCTCAATCTGGTTTGAACCTTATAGTCAAATTACCCTATTTTGGGGCAATTCCCCATTTGAAAAAGAGCAATCAAAAAGCTTTCAGAAAGCTTTGGAAACTCACGTCCTTTAAAGAGAGAATAATAACCTGGGTGAGGTCGGTCATTAAATGAGTAGAGCTAAGATGTGCTGAAAGAGTCTGAATAGATCATTGTAAACAAATCCCCTTCCCATGCAGTAGCTCCTTGGGGAGTATGTCTTCTCCTTAAAACTTTGGTTTGCCAGTTGATGGCTTCTGTCCAGGCTCTGGGGGCTTCTTTGCTTCACCAACCAGGCTTAGCCAGACTTTTCTCAAGGCCCTGCTCCACTCGGTCACAATGCCTGGGCATTGGGAGCTGGCTAGAAGTGTTCCTCACTTCTGCAGTGTCACTGATGTTCCCTTTGCTGTGTGAGGGAGCCAGTCACCCTCTCCCAGAGGGCCCCTCTGCCCCAGGGTGCAGGAGCCAGGACTAGGCAGGTAGGCAGCCTAGGCAGCCACTCTTCCTGTCACCCAGCTCTGCCCTTTTAGCACAATATACCTAACACAGCGAATGGAAACAAACCACTTCTGGCATCCATCACAGCTATCAATTTAATGAAGAGAAACTTGTGTCTTTCTGTACAGATAGTAACAGATAATGGAATACAATTTGCAAATAAGAGTCTAAAAGTCTATAAGTGCTCATCTTGTCTAAGCAATAGCAGTA
Source organism: Campylorhamphus procurvoides (assembly GCA_013396655.1). Taxonomy (NCBI): domain Eukaryota; kingdom Metazoa; phylum Chordata; class Aves; order Passeriformes; family Dendrocolaptidae; genus Campylorhamphus; species Campylorhamphus procurvoides. Next base: position 1,700,421 of record WBMV01002155.1, on the reverse strand, counting down.
AAATTTGGGTTGCTCTTACATCTGCCTAGACAGGCAAGCTTACAGATGTTTAGGCTTGAAGGTGATGGCACAGATAATTGTCTTTAGACTTAGCACATACAAAAATGCTTCTGACAAACAGCTTTCCTGCAAAGGAGTAGTGTGCTGGTGCTATTTGCAGCATGCATTGCAAGGGCTCTGTGTTGCTATTTCCATTACAAAACTTTCTTTCTGTTTGTTCAATAAAAATTCACTCCAGACTGAAACACAGAACATCTGGTCTCATCTCTTGACCAGGGTGTTGTTTTTACCAGGTTTCCAGAAAATTGACTCAGCTGAGGTTTTTCTGTTGTACAAAGGTTAAAAAAGGTGTGAAGAAGAAGTGAGAGAGGGGAGCAATAAGGATGCAGTTGATAGAAATAGTTTGTATTTCAGTTGTAGGACTGAACTGGTGTGCTGTTGGCATCATCTGTGGGCCAGCTGTGCTCTAGTGCAATTCATGACCACTCTTAGTGCATGAAATTCTACACATTGCCTCATCTGTAGGAAAATGCTTCAACAGATACATAAGTCTTTATCACAAGGCACTAACAATTGAAAATTACAACAAAGTAAAATACTATGTAAGGTGATATGCTGCATTATTTTTTGAAATAATTTCTGATTAGGGGAAAAGCAAAAATCACCACTTTCAAATTATGGAGTGCTGAGAGATTTTTTGTGCTTTGGGTTTGGTTGGTTGATTGGTTGGTTGTTTTTTTGCATTTTGTTTGTGTTTCCTATGCTGTTGCCCAATTATATGTGTGATGGTGACCAAGCCATTTGGAAGCACTGATTCATTTTGAAAATAATTTTTTTTTGGAAGGTCAGTAATGTGAAATAAACTACCATTCTTATGTCTGCTCAGTTTGCATCTGACTAGAATTGGAAAGCTGAAAAGGAATTCTGAGCCCTCATCTACTTCCTCAAAGATAGCAACAGCTTTGCTGTTGTGAGGAGTTGTGGCTGGTAAAGCCACAGTCCCCAGCTTTGCCTGCTGTTCAGGGTTGGTAGATGCTTGCTTTGTGTACTTTTTGTTTTCCTGAGCTTGATATTCTTGGTTGTTATGTCAGCATATTGGTATACACATAGCTTTTCAATTTGTGTCTTTTGTTTTGCTTGCTTGTTTGTGTTAATGTTGCTCCTATTTTCACCATTATATGCATTTTATATTATATACTACATGATTATTTTTTGTTGTGACCAGTCAGACGATGTCTCAGTTGTGCTTGGAATGTGTCCATTACAAACAATTTCAGTCACTTTGATGTGCATTGAAGTAGTTCATGGCCTGCCTATATGTTAGGTCTGCTTAAGCTTTAAGTTGTCAAACCCTGCAGAGAGGAAGTCAAGCTTTTGCTGGCCTACCCTGAAATAATCAGTAAACTCAGCTGAAATTTTCTGGTGGAAAAAAACAAAAAGAAAAAAAAAAAGGGAGCCTTAGAAGAAAACAAATTCAAGTGACATTTTTGCTGAATCTTCACTGTAGCTGCGCATTTTGGTGTAAATCTTCCTGGACTTACTTGGATGGCAATGGGGCAGAAACATCTAGGTTTAGTAGCAAAAGAACAAGAGCAAAACTCTTTTTTTCTTTTTTTTCCTATCTAATAGATAGGAAGGTATCTATTAGACAAAACTGAGAGCCTTTGGGGATTTTAGAAAGAGGTGAGTGAGAACATCATTAGGGACTTGAACATCTTGTTTTTTCTCATAAGTTCAAGCATAACTCTCCCAACAAATACCGTAGTCCCAATTTCCTTTTGACTTTCAGAAGCTTACTATAAAAGCAGACTCACTGAAGTTTCAAACACTTCAGTCAGGTCAGAGATTCCAATCTAGAGGTATACAGCTAAACTCTCTGATTTACAGATCTTCTTTTATTGTTTGCTTAGGAGAATTGCAGTGTTTACTTACTTATGATACTAGTATTTCTATGCTGTGGAAAGACTTGATTAATATATGCAGGTTCCTGGAACAGCTTTACTGCAGAGAAATAGAATGTTTGGAAATGTTTTGCCTTGTTTTCAATAGAATTTGGGGGCTAATCTAAATATAGGTTTTAAAGTATTTTAAATTTTAAAGCATTAACTAAAGTGACATTGTGAATATGAGTGAATCTGCATGCTCCTTTTTCCTCATTGGTTTCATGCAAACAAAACTTTTTAGGAAGGATTTTATGATAGAAGATCATAGTTTTAGTCATAATCAAAAAAGTAAGGCCACTTACACTGAATTACCTCACATTGTTAAATGTATTATGTATGCCCACAGAAGTGGAATTTTCTATCTATTCATAATAATACTCTGTTATAGGATTCAAGAGATCTGATATTCCAGTTCAGTATGAGTAGTAGTGGACATGAGAAAAATCTGTAGGCAAACTAAGAATGCTAGACACAGAATTCTCAATATTTGTAAATACATGAAAAAGAAGCTGGGTTTAGGCAGGATTTATTTTGGGCACTGAACAAACCTGTGATGGGGCAGAAATCCAAGCCACAGCTGGGTTTTTTAGAGGAAGGTCAAAGGTAACTAAAGTCACTTAGTTTCTAGGTATATATATATGTTACAAGTCACTCAATGCACCACTGAAAAACTTGCTAAACTCTTGTACTTTATTCCACAGAGAAAACAAACTCCTATGCACAGACAACTGTATCCATATCCCTGTGTTCTAGGGCCTGATTTCAGTAGGATACCTTATCAAGCCTCTTGTAGAACATGCCAGGCTTTGTAAACGTGCTGTGTCCTACCTTAACATGGATTTTTGTCTTTCAGCTCTGAGGGACAACAGAATTGAGCTGGTCCGAGCTTCGTGGCATGAGCTGAGCATCAGTGTCAGCGACGTGTCCCTGTCGGATGAAGGGCAGTACACCTGCTCTTTATTTACTATGCCTGTCAAAACTTCCAAGGCTTTTCTTACCGTTCTCGGTGAGTAGAAAGAAGCAAGTGTTAAACTCCTCAGGCTTTGGCAAATTATGATGAGAATGAACTTTTCTAAAGCTTGGCAGTAGATAAATGTAAATGTCTGATCTAGTTTCCCTGATGTTTATTGTTTCATATCGCTGTGCTGAAAAATAACATGCCTCTTACTATTTGCAGTGTGTCAGGATAATGACTTAGGGAGCACACAAGCACTAGGGTAGGAGTGCTCCATAAAATGGACATAACCTCTACATCCCGAGCACCAGGAGTGCGAAGAAGGTGCATGTGTTCATCTCCCATCGATATGTTGTATAGGGCAAAGGGGAGAAAATCAGAAAGCATGAAATCAAAACAGGCTTTAGAGCTTTATCATTTTTCCTTAGCTGTGCATTCTCTTGACTCACTCTGCTGTCTTCTTTTTTTTTTTTTGGGGTCTATAAAGTGCAAATTTTCACTGGGTTTTCTGCTTCTTTTATGCTTTATCCTCTAAGTGCTCTGCTGTTTTCCCCAAAGGTTATAGATACACATTGAAAAGCAATAGATTTCGAGGAATGCCCAGGAAATAAAGTTTCTGCTCAAAGCTTTATATGATTCTATGAATGTCAGTAGCCCAATCAACTGAAATTGCTGTAGTTCATTGAAACATACCTGCACACCTAAGAGGTTATATGATTTTAGAGATTGATTTTTATTCTTTTCTCCTTTTTTTTCAGTCCCTGAACATGGCTCTTTCTTTCTTCTTGTTTTATTTTTATACATAGACAGGCAGACAGTTGAATTTAATAGGACTAATGTAAGATATTCTGTGTACCAGTAATATTCACATTAATCCAGCCAGGGAATTGGTTTTGTGCTTAGGATATGAAATACATCTCCCTTTCAGTCCCTGTGAGACTATTTTACGAAAATCTTCACAAGTTTGCCATTAAGGACAAAAAGTACCCACTCAAAGCACAATATTCTGGAATAGCAACTGCCTATGCTTAATCTTCCTTTCTGTAGAAAGGCATTTCATGATCTAAACAATTGCTGAGTACACCAGCTCCACAATTTAAATGGCAGAAAGGCATAGGAAAGTGTTACAAAGACAAAAACGCCCCATCTAGCCCCTATTTATTAACAAAATAACTTGATCTTTCATAGTCTATTAACTTTTACCTTCATTTTGGGGGAGGATTTCATGGAGTTTTCCCAATATCAGCTACTTACCTTCCAGGAAGGAAAGGTGCACAGTTTAAGATTCCTGTCTTTTTCATTTTGTATTTGTAATTTTCAAAGTAACATTTTAAAATCTTGGAACGTTTTCTGTTGTAGAAGGGGATCATTTCCATTGAAGTGTACTACATCTTTTAATAGATAACCTATCCTTTTTTGTACTAATAATCTCTTTATTGAGTGCTCTGTTATTGATTAGAAACTTTAAGTGTCAAGGTATTATAGTAGACATTAGTTTCTGTCCTGAAAGAGCAGAATAGATTTATTACAGAAATGTACTATGCAATAGGTACTGCTGCTTTGGCTTTATGTACATAATCTGTCACTTTGGAAAAGAGATGTAAAAAACCAAATTATGAAACACAGGGCATAGGGCCAATTACTGTGACTGATCCCCTTATCTAGCCACAAATATGAAGGCCTCAACACTGTAGATGGAAGTTATAACAGAGATTTTGTAAAGATTTTAAAATTACAGTCATCATTATTTAAATTATTTTAAAATAATTTATTCTTGTGTTTACATAAATGATTAAAATTTTCCCAATTCTTTCCATATTTTTTTTTAAATCTTTCTTGGTTCATTGAAAAATAACTATTTCCAAGTGTAATATAATGTGTATGGTATGTCAAAATCATATAACCTCCTCTGAAGAACTCTCCATAGCCAATGGAGCTGTGATTATTCCTCTTGTTTTGGTTTTGTGTTCTCCGAAGATAAAGGGACTCCTGTATTTATTTTCATCCTTCCCTTTCCCTGGATTTTGTATTGAAGTCTTCATTATTCAGGTTTAAACATCTGTTCTGAACTTCAGTCCATTCAGCTTTTTGTTGCCAGTTCTGTTTCATTTTCACAGCTGTGCCTCTAATGTGCCTTGTCATCCTGCTCACTGTGCAGAGTGGTTTAAACACTATAACAAGTTGGACTAGACCTGCATGCAGAATATACACAGATAAGATATTTATTAAAAGGCAATCTGTTTCTCTTAGAAAACTAGGTAATTTCTGTTTCCTTTCTTTATTTAGAATCAACTACTATTCGGATTGATGGTGTGTTTACAGTAGGAAAAAGGTTTCACTGGCAAGGCATGAGGAATTAATTATCCTGTTTGCAGAATTTAAAGCATAGGAAGAAGTGAACATTAAGTTGGTCACATATTCATGGTTTTAGCTGACGCTATCAGAGGCATTTTGCTTGTTTGCTTGTTAGGTGTTCCTGAGAAGCCACAAATTACTGGATTCACCTCACCAGTCATGGAGGGAGAGAGGATGCAGCTAACTTGCAAGACATCTGGTAGTAAACCAGCAGCTGATATCAGATGGTTCAAGAACGACAAAGAAGTTAAAGGTATTTAAAAGGACTTGGTGTAATTTGATCCAACTATGCAATCTTTAGCATTATGGGTTTTTATTTGTGTTTTTAAAGTTACTCATTTTGAGTCATGAAATGAATAGGTGATGGTATGTAGACAAAGAAATTGATTGTAAATGGTCATATAATCATATTTTTATTGTTTCTTCAAATGGTAAATCTGATGTTTTGAATTGCTCTGTTCAGCATAACAAACCCAACTGTGAGGCTTTATAGAAAAATGTTTTATGGTTTATTGTTATCACACTCATACCACTAATCCCTGGTGGTTTATCTTTTCATTTCTTCTTGCCATTCTGATATGATGCTGGGGCTGTCTGATGTAGTCAGCTCCCAGATTGATGCTATTTATTTATTACACTCCTGTAAGTAAAGTGACCAGGTGAGGCAGAACCATCTGGAGGAGACAGGAGATTGCCCTTCCCACAGGGGAGCGCTGGAGGAGGAGTCAGGATGCAGCAGTTGAGGGAATCTCAGCTGGGAAACTGTTAATCTACAGCTGAGGCAAGGATGACGATGATCTGTGGTGAGGAGCAGGGAGAAGGGGGACTTTAAAGGGGATCAGGAAAACTTCACAGCGACTAAAGAGAGTTGGACAAAGTCTGCTGTAACTGAAGAGTCAAAACCAAAGGTGACAGCAAGGATTTGCCTTTGAGGATGCAGCGAGCTAGCAAAGAGCTGCATATAAAATCTGTTTATTTGTTTTCTGTCTTCTCTTTCACTTTGAATGTTCTTTCTTTAGAAGTTAGTTTTCTAGTCCGTATTCTTATAAATGCTGTGATAGTTTTAAATCCTTCTTGGTGAATGAGTGAGTGAAGAGAGTTTCCTACAGCAGAAGGCTTAGTCACATCTGCAAGCCAATTGAGGCACCCATTATAAAGCAGATGAATAAAAAGGATGAGGTATTGATATTTATTCATGTCACTTCTATTCATTCTGCTATAAGAACAGATCAATAAATGATTCAAAATCTACTTTTTCTGTGTAACTTTAACAAAACCAAACAAACAAACAAAAAACCCTAAACCAACACTTTTATCTGCTTTGTCTCATATTTTGGATTTTGTTAGCTGAATAAACTGCCCCAAGAAAAGTTACAGCATTAATTACAGAATCCATCTACCTTCCTTTACTATTCTCTACCGCAGTTCAATGTGCAAAATGAGCTGTGATGTAAAAGTGGCAAATAAAGGAGATTACATTTGATTGTCTAAGGAATCCAGTCCATTTGATAAGTGTCTATATTTCTGTGAAAAATAAGAAACAAGAATTTTAGACTGGAATAATTTGAACTGTGTTTGAATATTTGTAACAAGGATAGAAAATGTGGAAAGGGAGAACAATTCTTTTCAGTACTGGGAAATTTGAGGAAATTGATAAAAGAAATGCTGTGCCTAATCAAATGTTATTAAAAAGAAGAAGTTAACAGCACAGCTAGTACAAGTGGCACAGAATAGATTCTGTCATGCAGAAAAGATGCCAGGATGAATATATATGTTCAAGGCATGTAGAGATTGGAAATCACTCCAAGCAGTGTCAATACTGTAAGAGAAACACTGATACACTCAGCCTAACAACAAGACAATACATTTAAAAAAAGTTACCTTGAAAATTATATTTTAAAATCTGGTGTAATAATTTTACCTTTCTTCAGCTGACATGTAATTAAAGCCAGCAAACAATATGGCAATCTGACTCTTTAATTAATTTGCTCTTTTCAAGAGTTCCTAAAGGGATTTTTTTTTTAAAGGTAGTGGAGAAGGAACAAAAAAGATGTGTGAAACAGAACAGTAAAGGGGAAAAAAAACCCCAACAACCAGAAATAAGAGGAAAGTACTGAGCACATTCATTTCAGTTTCGTTTTCTAGGTCTTCTGAAGAGCACATTGCCATTTCACAAAGGTTAGAAATAAAATAACCTAGCTGGTCTGCAGTGGCATCAGCAGAAGTTACATTAGCTTTGTGCAGTGTAAAAGGTGAAATGATAAATCTGAGAAAATAGATATGAAATTATATGCTAATGCAGCTGACATTAAAGGTTAGGAGTTCGTCTGTCTAGCACCAGTAAATCCAATTGTGTTACAGTGTATTATACATGGTGCAAACGAATATAAATGATCCACTGAGATCAGAGTTGCACCAAAGGGGAAAAAGCCACTCTAAAATTGTAGCTCCACTGCTATTACTCAAAAAAATCATCATCTGGTACAGGAATCCTGTTTGATAAAGTGTTAGTAATGAGAGAGACTGAATGTGAAGCACTGGGTGCCACACCTTTTACTTTAGCATTCTGTCACTCATGTATACACTAAGTTAACAAAGTGATCTTCGGTTTAGCATTCTGGTGACCTTTCTGGAAGATTATTAAAAGCAAAAATACTGGAGAAGCTAAATGCGTATTTTTCATTTTGAAATTACCTGTTTTTTTCAACAAAACTTGTTACATACTATTTCAAAATTATTATATAAAGAATTATTTTTATGTTTCAGGAATATTTTGAATGATTTTTTTTCCACCCATCAGGGTTGGGCTTTAAAAATAAGTAAGATAATTTACGTTCATTTTGTTGCAACAGATTAAGATATTTCAAATTAGTTTATATATTTTTAGCATACACAAAGAATTCAGAGAGGCACTGAACATTTTGTCTTGATAAACCTCTAAAACAAAAATTATATTTTTTTAGATAAAAGAGCCATTTCATGTCAGAATTTGAGTTTAAATATAAACAAAAATTACATCTGCCATTTAAAACCAGAAAAACTGTCTTCTTAAAAGATGAGTGTTCCTGTGTGACCGTAACAGGTGTGTGCTCTTATAAAGAGCTTGTAATGAACTATGATGATAGACATCCCATCATTTCCACTTATTATTTTCACTATCCAACATCTGTACTTACGAGATATAAACCAGTATTAGTTAATAAAAGCACATCTGTATGTGCACCTGTCTGTCAGAGTCACCAAAGCAGGCCCATAATTGGCTCTCAGGTTGTTCATATGGCCCAGCCTCTGTTCAAAGGTTGGATCAGGTGGCTAAAGGTCTTCTCCAGTTCAGTTTGCAAAAATCTCCCAGGATGGAGGTTCCACTGTCTGGGCTACATGTTTCAGCATTTTAAAGCCCTGTTTGAGGAACATTTTCATTACATGTAGATATTTCATTATACATAGACTGCCTGAATGTAAAGTATGTTCATTGCTGTCAACTTTTGCTGTTCACCTCTGGGAGGACGCTGGCTTTTTCTTCTCTGTGACTGTGCTTTCGATACTTTAAGGTAATGGTTTGATGTGGTTTTAGTCTTCTCTTCCTCAGGTTAGATAAACTCAGCTGTTGTAAGGTGTCCTTGTACATTTTTTGCTCTCTCCATTGGCCACCTCCATGGTTTTTGACTGAACTTGCTCATGTTTTTTGACATGTTTTTTGTACCAGAAGGCCCAAAGCTGGGCCTGGCACTCTGGATACAGTTGTGCAAGTCCTGAATAGAGAAGAAGAATCACTTCCCTTGACTTTCTGGCTATTCTATTATTAATGCAAGCCAGTCAATTTTAGCTTTCAACCCTATGAAAGCACAGTTGAATGTTCAACCTGCCCCCAAGACACCTAGTTCCTCCTCTATGAAGCTACTCTGTATTCAGTCATGGCCCAACCTGTTCCATTATGTGTTTTTGTTTTCCTGAGAAAGTGCTCTTGTAATGGATTTTTTTTTAACCTCTTTTTTCAAGGGAGTATTAGGAGAGAGCAAGAAAATAAACAAGACAATGGACTACAACTGGCACATTTAAAAATTCTGGTAAAAATCCTGGGTAAATATTCTGGATGGTAGCATATGGTTACATCCCCAGTACCTGATCTCCATTGCTCTTAAATCCCAGGGGGATTACATTCCATTAGCACATGCTACAATCCCACCTTCATTTGCTATGAAGAAACACCCAACAAAATACAGCTAATAAGGAGGACAAGCTAATTATTTCTGTTGATGAGGATGCCAACAGTTTGTAGAATGGTACCACTGCCCTTTTTACAGAGGTAGTTAACTCCAGGAGGGAAGCTCTTCCAAACAATAGATGCCTAGAGAAAGATTTCTAAACATCCATTTAGTAAATTAACTGCTTTTGTTTTTCTAAAGGATTACGAATCCACAACCCCTCACTAAAAGTAAAGTTGCTGATACTTTTAGAAGCCTTCTGTCCATCACCTGAAGACAGTAAGCAAAGGGATGTGTAGATTGCTTATAAAAGAAGGCTCTCTTCATAGGTGCTTATTATTAAATTTGGAAACCTAACTCTGGGAGCAAAATCTCATGTGTTTGCTTTAAATATTAGTGAAGGCATTTGTTGTTTGATTGTAATAATTTTACTTTAGCCCTGGTCAATACTTCTCTCACCTGCTGCTACCTAAAAGTTAATAGTGATTGAGGTAGAAACTGATATCTTTTAAAGCTTAGCAACAAAGACACATAAAAAGGATTGTATGCAAGAAATAGTTATTTCTTAGGAAAAAATGGGAATCATGTAACTACATGGTGTCTTCATCTGTCTGGAGACAATGAAAAAGACTGCGTTTCTGATATCAGAGATATTTTTACTCTAAAAAATTATAGCTTAAGCCATTGAAGATTTGCTTTCTAAAATTGATATTTCATGGAAATTTTATTTAGGTCATCTTCTTCTCTAGTGGGATTTAGTACAATTTGTAAAACTAAAACCTCTCCCTTTTTTTTTAGGACACAGAGGATATATGCAATCTCAGTGTAATTTAATATATATGTTTAAGTATTTATATATGTCTTTTCAAGCTTTCATTGCAATAAATCAATATAACAAGCTTACCGTTTTTCTGAAATAAACTAAAATCAATAAGTCTTATAAGTAGCTGTGAACCAAGTAAAACAATTCTAATGTATGTGTAAGAAGATCTCACATTGCTGTTAATATATTAAAATATTTTGACATAAATGCTCAGTCTTTTGGATCTTCAATTCTAACATGTATGTTCCACGATAAAATGTTCTGAATGTGAACCTTAACCATGAGCTGAGTTGATACTTTTTAAGCATAGCTGTAGGCTCCCTGCACTCTAATGCCCAGGCTGTCACATTTTTAACTGAATCTGCACAAAAGCAGTAGGGTAATTTAGAATTAGATATAGAACAGTGAGTGGAAGGTCTCTAAAGTAATTTTATTTCTAGTTTTCTTGGGACTTGCCTGTAGATTCCAGTAAATACTATGACATGCTCTGTTTACAGTTGCCCATTACCATCGACAACTATACCTTGGTTTAGTTTTATTCATAAATTTGCATAATTCTAACCAAACAACAGAATAAGCAATGAATAAAGTAAGCACAGATTACTCTGACTACATGCACATGCCTTCAGTAATATTCATATATTGCACTATTGTGAAAGACGCTAAGCATGAACTTAGAAAATTTAAAATATTGCGTGACACTGGGAATATGTAAGGTAATGGGGGTTGGAAGAGACCACATTTTTTTCCTGATGACCTGCAGAGAAAGTTTCTATCAAATTTGGACTAAATATTTAAGAGACAAAAATGAATGGAATTTCTGCTTCTGAATGGAGTGCAGTATCAGGGAACCAATTTTCTCTTTCAGGATGTATCTCCTCCTCTGACAATGGGAGTAAATGTAGAATAACTACAGCCTAATTATGTTTATATTAAAGAGATCAATACAGATATGATAGACATGTTTTTTTCCACAACTGTGAGAGCTAATTTAGCTGTCTAATGCTGGACTACCTTTCCTAAAAGTATTGGAGAGTTAACTGTTTGTTTATTCTTTCTTTCAGATGTTAAATATATAAAAGAAGAAGATGCAAATCGCAAAACATTCACAGTCAGCAGCACGCTGGATTTCTTAGCAGACCGCAATGATGATGGTGCAGTTGTAAGTTGCAGAGTAGATCATGAGTCCCTAAACTCTACACCTCAGATAGCAATGCAGGTTCTAGAAATACACTGTAAGTAATACATGTTATAAATGCTTGCTTTTATAGTTTTGTTTCAGAATTTCTGTTGGGAGAAAATTCTCTGGTACTGTGCATATAGATAACATCTTTCTTTTAGCCAAATTCTGCAGTTTGTATATATTTGTTTGGTTATTTTGTTTTGTTTTGTTTTAATTTTATTTTTACAAGAGTAACTCTAAAATGTTTAATGAAAGCTTTACCAGTGAAAGAACTGTGGGACTGAGTTCTTGGTTTGCTTTGAGGAATGGTAGAGAGAAAATGCATTTGTCTCTTTTGTTTATTGTTGAAGCAATGTGAAAGTGTTATTAAACATCAAGAGCATCCTAGTTGCCAGTTTCCCTTGAAAGTATCTGGAAGTTTGAAAAAAGGTTATAGATAAGCAAAGTTTACGTCAGATTGTCTCAATAATGTTGAATTCTGCCAATGAAACTCTCTAATGCTGATAATAACGCAAGTCCATGACGAAAAGCCCTCTCGAGTTTATATTTAGCCCTGGTCTATACAGGATGTTAGTCTAGATAATTCAAACTTCAGTTGTTTCGTATCTTTATATATTGGCTATTTTTTTTTCAAATGGCATTCTAGACATGATGTTTTCCACAGTGCATTGTTTGAATGTTGAATGAACCTGCCTTTGTATCTGTGTGCCCTACTCTGAAGTCATGTCCTTTGAGTCACTGTTTCTTTTCACTTATAAACTGTGAGACACTCAGGAGAACACCTTTTCACCATCGGTTGACATTTTCATATGCACTTGCATTATATCCACTGTTCTTCAGGGTACAGCTGTTTGGATTTCTGCAAACACCTGTACATCTCACTGCCAGCTAGCAAAAACACACACCTACAAAATGCTGTCAGACAAGTGAAAGGGGAAAGGACCTTTCATGAATCTCTTTCTAGAGTAGGTGTAATCAACCTGTTACAGGCAGGGTTGTCCATGAAGCAGACAAGCATTCAGTAACTGCAACTAGTTCCCAAGATACCATGTCAAGGACTGCTGGCATATGTAACTTGTTTCCAAACAGGGATATTTCTATAAGCATCTAAGACTTTTAGCACATGTGAAATGCAGTAATGGCAAAAGCACTCGATGCATAGAAGCTGACAGGATTGCTAAACATGCCATCTGCAAAATGGTCTGAAAATGAAGAGTATGTGGATTAGCATATGTGCTAAAATTTTAGCATACCAGCTAAAAATGTCTTCTGAAACATTCTACCCATCATTTTCCTGAGGGGCATCAGAATCTTTTTTCACTAAGTGTTATTAAACACCTCCCCTAATGTGTTCAAATGGATCTGTGCTGGAGACAGATCTTTACCAGCTTTATTTCCTTGAATTCTAAATTGCACAACCATCAGCCACTGGACTTGCCTGTGCCTTCACTTCCAAATCTCTTGCTCTTCCTTCAGTGCCCTGCTCAAGATGTTGGCACCACAGGAGATGAACCAAATTGAATGGAACAGTAAATACAGATAAAGGACACAAGCTACCCAAGGTTTAAACTTAGCCATGAGTAGTTGCAATGTGTTGTTATTGAAGGTAAAAGCAGGCTTCTGGGTTGCATGAGCATCATAAGGCAAAGAAGCCATACATAAAGCTTCTTGAATATTTGGTTCCTTCCAATTTACACCCTTGGTAGCAAAATACTACCTTGCTAAATAGTAGTGAGGTGCATCTTCCTCTGCACCTGTTGCTTCATGTTTTGAACAAGACCCTTCTCTCTCTTCTCTGGCTTCACCGAGGTTCTCTGAAAAGGACAAACTGCACAGGGCATTTACAATTATTCATGTTCTTCATGTTACTGTGCACTCAGATTGCCAACTTATCAAAAGCCACAATGCACACATAATTGTTTTGTCATTTCTGCTTGCTCCATTAATTTCTCACCAAGCAATTTAATATGCTCCAGCATAAAGAGTCATTACAAGTGAGAAATGTGGCAAAAAAAGGTGAAATTTAGAAGAGAGGATGGTACTACCATTTAAAGCTGTGGAGAAAGAAGTGTTCTATTCGGTGACAAGGAGACCAAGAACAAATCTATTATTGTCCTTTTCCTTATCACCTGCATCTCCAAGGTTAACATAATCAGAAGTCTTAATGCTGGGCAAGTTTCAAAAAGAAGCTTTATAAAAAGAGAAGAAGATTCAGGGAACTGTTGATGTGATTCATCAGAGAGTCTTGAAAGAAAAAGAGGAGAAAAATTATTTACTAGATCAATATCAAATATGCTGAATGGAGTACATCACAGTGGAACTGGGCCCTTTGATTTTATTCTCCTGGTGTTGCTCACCATTGTTGTGGGTATTACTGCAGTCACTGGAAGCTGCTGACTTCCTTCCATCAATCCTTAAAACTTCAAACATGCAAGAGACATCCTCTTTGTATTAACGAGAAGCATGGTCACAGCACCCAGTGGAACTAGACCCAGTATTTATCCTCAATATGCCACCATGCAGCGGTTCCAAATAGTGCTGGTGAAACAAATGAATTATGACACTTCATGAGAACAGTCAGGAGAATTTGTTAACTTGTAGGCTCCAAAATTACAACCAAGTAATGTGGCATTGTCACAAGCAGAGTGCTTGTTCTGAGTGCCCTAGAGATACATCAGATGAGCAGAGAAATATGAGAGAAAGATAATCAAGTACCTTAAAGTGGCCAAGCAGAACAGTGCAGATGAATGTCATTTTGGCAGAGAACAGATACGCCATGATAGGGTATCACCCACTAACACTGCACTTGGTTTCTAAACATCTTCCTAAAATCTGAAAAATTTTATCTGTGGTGCATGGATGCATCCTATGAATTAGCAGTGTATCATCACCAGTTAGAAGAACTTGTGTGGCATTTCTGTTCTTTGTAATTATGCTTGAAAGTTGAAAAGTCTTCATTGTTTCAAGCAATTGGTCCCTGACAATGGACAAAACACTTGTGGCTCCATCAAAACAAAGAAACAAACAAAAAACCAAAGAATGAGAAAACAACAGAACAGTGGGAATTACAGGATTGTGTTTGCATCCAGTGGATGATAGGTTAAAAAAAAAAAAAAAAAAGAAAGCAAAATAATGGTTGAAATGACAGGCTTTTATTTATGCCTAGTAAAAGATAGAATAAAATTGAATCTGTCCTAGAAGCTGAGACTATATGGAACAGATATTTGTAATTAGTCCATGGAGAGATGTAGATAGAGGTACTTAGGAGTCCAGACAGCTGCATCTGTCGTCAACTTTAGTAGGAAGTAAACGAAATGAAAGCCATCAGCAGCAATATTGATGTGGAATATGCTTTATTCCCTCTTCTTCCCCTTACACAAATCTTAGTTTTTATTAGTGTGATAGAGCAATCAAATCAGCTTTCCCCAGTACTACTACAGTATATGAAGTACATGAGATGAAGCCGAGGACTAAACTTCTACAATAAAAATATTTTTGTTTTCTTTTGTTACATATTTATATGTATGTGATAGAAATAACAGATAAGTCCTTCTGCTTCTCTTTTCTATTACTCTTATAGTTCAGTCTCGTAGTTGAGATTACCTATACTATTTATACCTTGACCAAAAGAAGAAGTCCTTCTTTTCACAAGATTTTCCAGCTTAATTTTGCTGACTTGAAATACTAAAATAATCAGGGTAAGCATAATATACTGCACTCCAGACTATGGGATAATTAGCTCCTCCAAGCTTTTGATTTATTTGTCACTAATTTACGTTATGTCTCGCTTGTGCTTAATCTTGTTTGTCTGTATGTTGTTCTCTGTGCACTGCAGGGCAGCCCAATTGCCCAAGTCTTTCTGTGGTGCTGAAAGGTTTGGTTGTAATTTAGTTTCTGCTTGGCCAGCAGAGGTTTGTGGTAGCATGACACTGCTTGCTGAGTTTATTTTTCCTCTGACCCTTACTGTCAATAGTAAACCTAAAATAGACTTGTATCCCCTCTGGTTTTGGTCTGAAGTCTGCTTGTCAGCCTAGCTGCCACTGATTATTAGGAAGTGCTTCTTGTAAGTGATAAATACAAATCTCAAAGGGATATTTAATTTCATTGTTTACTTCTTTGTTCAGACTAAACAAAGAACGCATTCTTTGTTCCTGTTTTAAAGAATCATGGGTACAGTACTTCAATTTTGAAAGCTTCTCAGTGCAATATTTATGAGATTGTATTCTGTAAGTCCTCATGCACCCTCCTGAAAAGACATTTTGATGGCATGTACAACTTTTGGTCCACATCTGGAAAGTGAGTGAATTCTGCTCATCCCTCCTCAATATTCCAGACACATTTTCATTCCCAAAAGCACCATCTTCACTTTCTTCCAGGTCTTATCTGAGCAGGTCAGCCAACACATTGCTTCATACTGAACAGAGTGCCATAAAATTACCCAGTGGTAATTACCTTACCTTAGTGAAGATTCTCTGACTACAGTGAATTACCCAGCAGACCTCAGTAAAAATTAATTGTGTAAATCTACCCCAGAGGCTTCTTTTGAAGCTTTAAAGTGAGATCAAATCATTTGAACTTCAAACCTAATCATCGTGATTCTAAAATGGCAGCTGTGATGTGATCCGTGCTAATGGACTCGGTGAGATTTTGCTCAAAAGCTGACCACACTCCCAAATGACAGCACTAATAAGCTAAATATGTGTTATGTAAAGAAGTGTCTAGAGAGGCAATTTTGAGTAAATTCTATATTGGCAGACACAGATGTGCAGTGAATTGTTGGTCTGACAAGTCTATAGCCATCAGCTAACTTGCTTCTACAGGCTATTCCAACATGTTTGTCTGAGAGGCGGTTTCTTCTTTTGTGGGTTGTTATTAGATTCTTTTGCAATGAACAGCTGAACCTGGCTTTAAAATTAGGCAGCTATTTCAAGAGAATGTTGGAATTACTGTCCTGGAAATAAACTTATTGATTTTGCATTAAGTAAACAAAGCACCCTGAACGTTGCAGACTAGAGATCAGCAGATCAGCGCTGCACTTGTGCAGCCACGTAGAACACAGTGTGTATGTGTGTGCACGTGTCTAACAACAGTGTGCTGCTCTCATTCCTGATGTAGGAACAAATGGAGGTTACTCTGATGACAGGATAGGTCTAGAATTTCTGTTGGTGTCAAACAGAGCAATTTTGTCAAAGAATTGCATTACCTGGTGCTCACTAAGAGAGTTTAGCTTGTTCTTTTTGCTTCGCTGGTTTCAAGTTTTTCTTGGAACACAGTTTCTAAAACTATACTGCTGCAGGCCTTGCTGGTCCTTTGCCTCTGTTTCCCTTATACAAGAAGGGATCGTGAGACTGCCACACTGGTCAAGGTCGGAAGTCTCTGAATGTGCACCTGCAGCAGAAAAACAAGACCATAAAACAAGGGAATTTGGACAGCATGACTCCTCCAGTGGACACAAGAATGTACTGAGATAATAGAAGCAGCAGATTGTTACTGGGAAAGAGATCTTAGAGCTAGGATGTTTGAATTGTTGAGATTTATAGCATACTTTAGGATCTGATTACCTATACATGAAAATGTATATGTGTGGAACACTTGTAGAATAATGTAGACGATTTGTTACACTCTCTATGAGAGCAGTCTCGTCTCATTTGCGCCTTTTACCGAGCCGTGGCACTATACATTCTGAAGAAAAATGTATAAAAGTGTGAATATGTGGAAATATAAGATGTTAAATAGTATATATTGTACTATACATTCATATAGTACTATGTAAAATAAGGCATTACAAAAAAAAGGCAAGAGAAGGGTCATGCATAGCTGAGTACTTGACCTTTTGTCTATGTTTAAAATACTTAGAATTGCACATCAGAACAGTATTTAGAGACAAAGAGAAATGTCTTCCTTAAGTCTTAATTTTCAGTTCTGATGAATTAGTCATATATTAAATATGGTAGGTGGTTCTTCAGGGTGACTCTCAAGCTGGCCTTGCTGTCTGCAGCTCACAAGGGGCAGATGGAAAAGCACACAAAATGAGCACCTCTTACCTATGATAAGGCATGAGGTGGAAGGAACAGTTTTGCCTGGTGCCTACATATGGGCCTTCTGTACTGTAAATGAGTATAATATGCATCACATTCATTTTCTTTCACCTGTGTGGCCATTTGTCTTTTTGAAGCTGTTCAGCTAGGACATAAGATTTTAATTTTCTTTTGATCCTTCTTTTTTTTTTTTTTTTTACTTAGTTTAGTTTTTTTTCTCCAACTTAGTGCAAAAGCAAAAATGCTTTTTAAGCACTTGGACATATCTTCTTTTTTCCTTCACTTCAGAATTATTTATTTTAATTATTGTTATTTTAATTTTTCAGCTTGTGGTATGCCTCCCAGAACTACCCCAGAATTAAGTGGTACCCACACTTTAGGAAGAGGCACATTTCCCTTTTTTGGAAATATCTTGTACTGTTTAGGCAGAGAACGTGTTTTTCCAAAGTGAAGAACATATGAGACTTAATTGAAATGTCCTTCACTGATGCTTGTCTTTTTGGTTTCTGACCAGTAAACACAATTGTTGGTCATTCTCATTTGCTTATGACCATCTCTTCATTACACTGAAATACATACTGGCTAAAAGTAAATTTGGGAACATTTGGTGTGATTACACACTGCCTCAATCTTTGTATAGACAGTCTGGCAAGAGATACATCCCCAGAGTCAGAAAATGGGTTGCTAACTAGAATAATAAGGTGTCACAGCCTTCTAATTTTTCAGTGAATTTTTAATGGGGCCCCAAAATATTAGGCCAGCTCAAAGCTAGATAGATTATATGTTAAAAATAGTTAGAATGCTTATGAGTACTGAAACTTGATTTTGCCATGAGAGAAAATGTGTGTCTAATGATAACTTTAGTCAATGAGTTTAACCACACAATTTTATAACTCCTGATACAGTGAAAAGACATGAATTTTCCAAGGGCATAATTCCCTAAGGCCACAAAGAAAGAACTCAGCATTTACACATCCAGGGCTTTGCAGTTCTCTGTTCCAAACAAGCACGATTTGCTTTCTTGCTATAATGATTTTACCTTAGTATAATTTGAGTGTTTGGGAACGGTGATACCTGAGAGACCTCTGGAATTTGTGGAAGGTGGCCAATAGCTTAAGCCTTCTTTCAAGAGTAACATGGAGGCACAGATGCAGCAGCACATTTCCTGGCATGGCTCATCCTATTGTATTCTGTTCATAACAAATGGCAAATAAAATTCCTTTGAGGAAGCAGAATTGTTTTGTTCCAGATGAGTATACTCTGAAGGCTTTTGATGGCTTTAGTGCTTCAATTCTTCAAGAATCCACATATTCACCTCTGTCAACTAGACACATTTAGGCTATGTATTCTTTTATTGAGGAAACAGTCAGTTGTCAGTGTCATACAGCTACCTAGGCCCAGCCTTTTGGAAGTCACCAAGCTTTATTAGGCTGTCATCTCTTATCAGTCATTCTGATAATGGGACAAAGCCAGGTATGAGCAATAGACCACATGAGGGAAACCCAGAACAATTTTATTTATCTATTTTTGAGTATTTATCAGGACTGTGGGTGTCTTGGTTTCAGGCATCAAAGAGGACTGGGTTTTGCTCCAACGCTGGTATGTTCCAAGGATCTTTTTTATGTGTCCTTTTATCCTTAGCAATTAAGTGTACTTCCCATCCTTAGTTAATGAAGGTAGTAGCTGGTTAGTGTAATATACCACCAAGCATCTTGACCATGTGGGCTTGACTGTAGCAATATTGTTTTCAGAGTGTTCCATCTGTACAGAACAGAAGGAAAGGACCTCAGGTTCTTAGATCTCAGCTTTTCAAGTGGGTTTCTGTGTCTTGCAACTTCGATGGTCTTACTGATCAAAGCCACTTTTTGTTCCAGCGTAAAAAGCAAGAGGGCTGTGTTTTCTGTGTGATGTGCAGACAGGACCTTGGTCTCTCACAAAGTCTCCGTCTCTGATCACAGACAGTCTCTGTAAGCCTAAGCAAGCAGGGATTTCCTTCACTTCAGTGAAAACCTGTGAGCTGTTTAGATCCTTTAGAAGCTCATGAGGAAAATCTACATGTTTTCTTGAACATCAAACCTAAGTCTGAAAAAGAGGTACCCTCTCTTCAACTGATGCTCCCATCCTTTAGAGGTCAACTACCTGAGCAGAGTTCGTGGTTTTCTTTGTCAGTGAAGATGTTCTGCTGGACTGCTGTGACCTTGACAATGAAAGAGTTTCAGTGCAGTGAATATAAGTTCACCCTTTATACGCATTCAGGTTGCCATCCAAGACTCACCCATGTTGTGATGCTTGAACAAACCGAACAGGTTTGGATTTGGTTTTGGTTCCTTTTTTTTTTCAGTTGTTGTTAGCTTTTTTTTGGTTCCTGAATCACACTGTCAATGTTAATATGGACAGTAAATATATCTAATTGTTATTACAATACTTTAAGGACCACCTTTCCATTCTATCTCCCTTAAAGGAGAGGTATTTCTGTATAAGTGTAAGTTATAGTTAAAATAGTAATAAGAATGCAATTTAAAAGCTACAATTTCAGTATATGTACATCTTACTGAATGAAAATTAAATAAGTTATTTTAATTTTATAGCTCAATAATTATGTAAGGCATGTGTTAATAAGTACAATTATATTTTTTAAGCTTTTCATATTAATGAATGCTTGAAACAAATGAAACATAAAGGATAGTTGCTGTAAACAGTAAAGAACGATATCTGTGATCGAGAAAGTTCACTGCCACAATTTGCATGTTTAAATGAGATCAATTAGGTTAATGATGGATGAAAATAAGAAATCCACAATTTAAATGCAAAATAATTCAAAAATTTGTAAGTCCATTTACTGCCAAACTTTCATCTTTCAAAGGGGATATCTAGTTCAAAGGGTTAATGTACAATCCTGACCTTTACCATCTGGAGGTTTATGTTCAAATATGGTTTACAAGTGCAATATAAACTAATATAATTTATTTCTCTGTAAAATCTTTTCTAGAAAATCCACAGAGTGGCTTGACTATTCTGCACAAGAACTTTAAAATCTGTTGTCGGCAGCTTTTTCCATGAACTTATTGTCTGACTAAGAGAAAGCTCAAGAAGGTTTCAGAGAAAGTGTGGGAGGAAAGGTTTAGTGATATTAAAACTAGGACATTCAGGAAATAGAACAGAAAATAAATATGATTACCTTTCAGAGGAGTGAGTTTTTAGGCATAAGAAAGATCCAACTTGTGGTAAAAGGACTGAGAAGACACAGGGCATTGCTGTGCTGGAAAATGGAGCACCGTAAGGTCATCGCCAAACCCATTCCAATGCAGGTTGGAACTGCACAGTGCTTTGCCAGGTGGAGACCTGAGCTTCGGTCAGAGTGGTGATGTTTACCTATTAATGAGCACTGGTGGGCTGTTCTTGGTGGAGGGGAGGCTGGGGACAGAGCATTACAGAACTCACTGTAGGCTTTGGGGGTCCCAGAGCTAATTTGGTCACGACAGGTCACATGACATTGTCATCAGCAGAAATCCCCACAGTGAGTCAGTCAAGCCACTGGAGGATATTCTTAGGTGGACATAAGAAAGAGATCAAGTAGGCTCATCCATCTGAAAAGACCAGAAGAATAGTGCAATGGTGTCAAAAAGGCAGTGCAGTCAATTTCCTGTAATGATAAATCTTTCTCTACATAAGGAGGTAAGTGGGTCTATTAAAGACGGTCCAGCTGTTGTATCCCCAAGACCTACTGACTGATTTTTGAAGCTCCTAATCTAAGCAATAATCAGCCACTATAAAAGGGATTAAAGGAATATTTTTCTGTATTGTATTTGATAGATGAATGCTTACACAGATGTAGCATCACTACATTAGATGATCTATGTTAGAGATATATAGCAGAAAGATGAATTTATAGAAAAACTAGAAAACATTTAAATATACTTGTCATAACTAGTTTGCACCAGGTAGCACTAACAGGGCAATAAAGACTGAATGGCAGTTCAGTGCCTGAGAAGTTCCACGTCAGGTCCCAACTGGTGCAAGAATTTTTCAGGTACATGACTAAGATCCATGAAGCTCCGTTCTGCCTTCAAAAATATGGTTAAAATATCTAGCCTAGGCTTGGTGTTATTTCAAATGGGATCATTTTAGAAGGAGGCTGAAAATTACAGAATCTGTAATAGTTCATGCTCCAGGTTACCACTCTGGTCACCTTCAGCCTAATGACAGAAGGACAGAACTGTTTCAGGCCTTCCCTGCAGAACAGTTTGGGAGGCTGTTTATTTCCAAAACTAAAGATTAGCAAGCAGGCAAGACAGTTTGGAGGAAAACATGTAGAGATCATCAGGAGAAGATCACAAGAAACTTGCCCTTCATGAACATGTGGTATATATTTATAAGAAGCAAGTCAAATTTTCATGCCCTGGTGCTGCTGCTTAGTTATTTTTATACAGGCTAAACTTTATAGTGTGCACTATCTGATATGAGTGTCAGAGAGAGGCTTGAAGGGGGGTTTGGGAATGCTGAGCATCCAGAGCTCTTATTTACTCCTTCAACTGTTTCGGATGTGCTACAATTCTTAAGCCATAATCAAGATAATTTAAGTCAGACATAACAGAACAGTGAAGGCCTTAAGCAAAAGAATCTGAGGATTCAGAAGATAAAATTACATTGAAAGGTCATGTGCTGTCTCAAAGTTAGGCATTTCTTGATAACTTATGTCATTTAGGCAGAAGACTTTTCTTTGTCTTGTTTTTGTTTGGTTGTTTTTTCTTTACTCCACTTAGGTGACATGACAAAGATGAGATAAAATATAAATAAGCTGGAGAAAACAGTGCAAGGCAACGGAGATGTTAAATGGAGATTGCTTAGTCTGAATAAGTGGAGTGACAGAAATAATTAAACACGACTAAAGTTGTAAAACTAAGCTTCATCGCTTGCGTTCACTGAAGAAAACAGAACTGATTTGCCAAAGAAAATATTATTTCTAGCGTATCATTCATGTGTGCACGGGACTTGCTGGGTAATTAAGAAAGCAGTGACCCATTCTGCAAGAGCATGTAAAGGGGAGTAGCTGTTATCTGGTGCTAACTATCCTCATGAAGGGGCACGCATTTAGGACTGTGGAGACAGTGCCTCTCAATTCAGCAGGGTCTGCTGATATGGCCAGCACTGTGCTCACATTTATCTCTGCCTGTTTTAAGGCCAAGCACAAAGTAGGTACGAATGATCAATGAACACATGACGTGACAAAGGAAGGGTAAGGTTGTAACACATTTGAAATGGAGCTCTGGCAGTGTTACCTCCATCTTCTCTTTTACCTTCCCAAAACCTCAAGTCACACGTTATGTACTTTCACGTTTTACTTTTTTTGTTTTAGTAATTGTGATGAAGGGGACTGGTATGACCAGCAGGTGAGATGTTGAAACAAGTATTATGGATATTTTTAACTAAGCACCAGATAATTGTTGTTCACAAAATTAGTAACCTAAGTTATTTCCCGCAAGATTGGTGCTTGAATTCAGGCACTCATGTATTTGGAGTGTCAGGAGGGAGTATTTCACCGATCAATCTTTCTGTTTCCCCACATCGGCATCTGGCTTGCTGCTTTGCATCCAGGAGAGTGTTTTTACACTCCTCTGGTTCAAACTGTTATTATTTTTTTTTTCTTCAACAAACATAATTTTAAAATAAATTAAATGAGATGAGATTAAGGATGACATAATAGTCATCAGAGAATCTCAGAGAATAAAGGGACGGTATGCTAGTTCTGGTCCTGCTTGACTGTGACGCCATTTTTAAAGGAGTGTAAAAAGAAGATACTGGAATATCCATGTGGATATGGTACTAAGTATTCACTTTTAACAAAGAATTTAGAGAACTATCATAAAGCTTAATGTTACAGTATTGTTGAATATTTTTATTGAAATTCAAACCCCTTGCTGTCACACAATCACTTGAACTAGATTGTCTCACCCACAAATATTACGAATAATATAATTTGTCAGATACATAATACGGAGGTTTTTTTCTCATCCATTTAAGCAATGAGTTATTCTTTTTGTTCTGAAGCACAGCATCAAGCTTACTGTATCTCCAAGGGTATTTTAATAAATTTTACAAGCAAGTCTTTTGCTTATTCAGACCAATAGGACACAGACAGAAGCCGTGCTACTTGTCATTTACAGAGTAAGCTGAATTTTGGGGAATGCTGATTCACAGCTGTAGGATGCATGCAGCTGGTAAGTGTAAAAGCTATTAAAAATGGTGAGCACTTTCACAGAGCTGATTAGAGCACTCCTCTCTCTTCTTTCAGATCTCATTTGGGATATCCAATCTGATGTTTATTTTTCTGCATACTAGAGTGGTTTGTCCTTGAAATTTATTTTAAAGGTCTTTTTCTCTCCTTCAGGAGCTCGTGACATAGATTTTTTAGAAATATGAATAAAATTATGTAGGAATACAGAATTTTCAAGGAGTTTTGTAATTGCTATCCATATATGAAAATTATGATCCTCTCATGGTTTCTGAAGAAAAAAAATAGTACCTGAAACTGTCCTATGCCTTCTCCAGTGCTAATTAATCTAAAAGGTAGATACATCATCATTTTCAGATATCTGCTATTTTATCTTTGCATCTAGAAATGATGGAAAGGTTCCAAGGAAATAAGAGAGAGAAAAAGCATGATGAAAAATGTAGAAGGCTGTGACATAAATAGATTTCACAAACATGCATTTTGAAAAAACAGACAAAAATGGGTAGAAAATAAATGAATTAGTCTCTCAGGAAATAATACTTCTAAAATCTTATCATCTGGCAGTCGTTTATTACCAGGTAGCAATAATCTTTTATTATCGGACTGTTAGATTTTTATAACATTTTTTAAAATGATAACACCAGAACTGTTGTTGTTCACTGCCACAATAAAATATCTGAGAAATTTATGAAAGCTTTTCAATATTCAGAAGGTTTGTGGTCATAAAATAAAACTGTGAAGTAAAGACATGCTGTTGGTAGCTCATAATTTAGCTAAACCTGTAAGAAGAAAAATGTGTTCTAATGAATCAGTTATAGTAATTTAGACTCTGGTACAAAGAGGAAATGGTGGTTAGTGTGCAAGAAAAGATTAAACAATGAGGTAAATAAATTAATTTAAAATGGAAGATTAAGTCTGAGTATTATAGATCCAAGCAGGAGATGCTGCTGCACGGGGTTAAATGATTATGTCAGATCTTGGAGTAATCTGGGAAAATCAGTGGAAAATCAGGAAAGTGGGGTTAATATTTTCCTTTCAGTGCCAAAGGAAGATTGTGAGTTTTCCTGGGCAATGGCAATTGCTGGCTACCAGAGACAGCTTGAAACCATAACCCTCAGTGACAGAAAGGCACCTGTTCATCTTTGGAGGATGGTGATATTACGATCTATTGCTCTTGGGACTCCTGTTAGAAGTAATGCAGCAGGTGATGGCAAGGGAAGAGCGCAATGAGCCCCACCAACCAATCGCAGCATCATTTCATATATTGCAACAAAGCAAAACCTACTTGCTGAGAGGATGAGAATCCTAATGTTATTCCTAGAAATCCCAACAAAATTTCCTCTAAAGTGGAAGAGAGCCCTAATTCTTTGCCAAACCATCTGGCAGCCATGACATGGATGTTACAAGGAGCTCACCTGAGTGGTTTCCAAACTGGCAAGTAGTTGATAAGACATGTTCCCTTTGTTGCTTTGGGTCCATGGAGGTAAAACCTGGCATCCATGGGAACTTTGGTGAGCACAGTGGGAAGAACTGCTGTGTCACACAAGCGTAGCTCTTTCTTTGAAGGGATCCACTGGCATATTTCATATTGTTGGATCTAAAGCTCCATTAGATTGTTAAACAAAGCTTTTTCTTACTAGAAGTACTTTTAAGGCTTTTTAAATCATTGTGTGTAGAAGAAAATAGTGACAAAAGGTAACTAAAAACCTCTAGTCACCATCCTAAAAGGTTAAATAAGAAGGCAGTATCAGTGCTTTTAGGAGGAATTTCAGTAATTCTTGTAGCATATCCTGATGTATTGTGAGCACTTGTGTCCTCTGACAAATGCAGCAAAATGATGTATTTGCCCCTCTCTGTAACTTTCCTGTGTCTTTCCTATTACTGTTAACATAATATGCACTCAAACAATAAGCCCAACAAGTATCACAGATTTCATCACAACAAACTCAGCTTCTTACTGCAGCTGGAGAGATGTTCATAACATAAACTACAGAGAGAGAATCACCTTCAAAGAAAATGTGCATCAGAATCAAAGTATTCCGGTGGAGGCTCAGGGTCAAATGATGTTAATGAGCTGTTTTCAATTTAGAACACAATTAGGGACAGGATTGTGTTTGCCCTGGTTTTGAAATAGGCACCTGGCAATTTGTCTTCATGGAAACTAGTAAGATAGGAGCGCCTTGTTTCGGAGGGTTAATATGCCTGTTGTAATATGATGCTGTGTAGAGGTGGATGTTTTTGTTCACAACAGGCTAACATTTGACCAGCTGTGCCTTTTTTACTTTCTACCATTTTTACAAGGTTTAGCTCTTCTGGTACTAGTTTGAACTTGGAAGACTAAGTAGGGCATTGTGAAAAAAAGAAAAAAAAGAAAAAAAAAGTACAGAATCCCTCATGTTTTAAGAAAGAGAGACTTAGACAGCATATATCACACTGATGTGTGCCCTGCATAGAGGAAAGAACCTGACCAATGGATTTTTCTTTTTGAACCCCAAAGACTCATAAACCAAAATAATTCAAGAGATTAATCTTTCTCTATACACCTTGTATATATTGAACCTTATATGTTACTGTCACTAAATGGGCCTTTTTTTCTGTGCCGGGTCTTTTAATATCCTACAGGCCAGAAAAAAATGCATTCCCTGATGTAGGGAAAACATTGGAAGCCAAGAGAAATGTGATTTCTTCTTGACGCTTGCACCCATTTCCTCAAAATTATGTGAACGAACCTCTCAAAACTAAAAGTTGAGACCAATACTACTTTATGTATTGATTGGTACTTAAACAATAAATTACTTTTTTTTATATTTATTATGGGGCTGCTTTGGTCATGCCAAAAACATGGTAGCCATGTACAAAGATTTAAATATTTGGCACAATCACTGTATAACATGCAAAACCATAAATGGATAATGCTACAGGCGATTTTAATTGGAAACTTATAGAGCTCACATCTTCTGTGATGCCATTTGCTTTGAGAAGTAGAAGTTCCAGACTACATACAATAAGCACATTTCAAAATCCAAAGACTTGAGGGAGTACTGCACTTCCTATGAAATAATCATGTGGAAATATAAATGCCCTAGCTGAATATTTATTACCAGTTTGGACAAGGATTTCTTACATTTGGGTTGATATTAGTAAAATATCTAATATCTGTTTCTGACATTGTGGTTACATTTAATGATTTTATTAAAAAAACAACCAACCAAAAAAAAAACCAAAACCTGCAAACAAACAAAAAATAAACCCCCAAAGTTTAAACATTAAAATGTTGCCATTTTTGACAAGTAAGGATACTCTGAAGGCACCAGTTCAAAGGCCTTTGAAAACAAATTTCAGTAAATTTTTTGAACATAAAGCCCAAGAATGGATGTACCAACAACACCCAATGCTAAACATTGACACAGTCCTAGGAAATGGGAGGGGAATATTAAATTTTTGTGAGTTTTTCTTTTTGTGACTATCCTAATCTGACTTTAGAAAACTTTTTTTTTTTAAATGAAGATGAAGGGTATATTCCATATTTTGTTGGCACTGAATGGATATAAAAATTTGAAGAGTACTGAGTTACTTGTGGAATTCTAATTCATTGCATAGAATGCGTTAAGATTTGTCTAATACCTGTTTGTTAGGGTTTTTTTTTAGTGTATCAGAATATTCTACGTCTTCCAAGCTAGAACATAGGTAGGAATAAAAGGCTTTTTCAGATTCAAAGTGAAATCTTAGTTTAAAATCTGATTGGGAGACCTTAGAATACCTGGCAGACTTCTGCTATTGCATGGGATGTCAGCACACAGGCCCTTGCACTCTTTGAATCCAATCAGACCCTAAATGCATAAACTCCAAAGGGTTGAATGTTCTGATCTCTGAATTACTGTCAAATGAGTATTTTGCTGGATCTGATCTACTTAGTGTGAATACTTCAGTACTCAGTGGACTAAGTAACCTCTTTTTCTCATAAATTCTCGTAAATTAGAGCATGGACTCTAATAACTAATCTTGATGGATTGATTCCCATAAAATCAAATTACCTCTAAGTGAAGGAGCATAGAAATGGCTTCCTAAGTCTTGGGGTTAGAGCAGGCCTCTAAAATGTAGAGTGCTGAAGTACAGGACCCTTCTTTAGGGATTAATAACACTATCTCTGTAAGTGAAAATAAGAAGGTGTCCTTGTTCTGATCTGCTTTCTGGAACTTTAGCCACATTGGAAGATATTTGGGGTACTGAGTTTAAATTTTATAGTAAGTTATTGCATTTATTTCTTTAAAAAAACACCCTGTACTTCAGCAGAAAACTTGAAAATCAGGAGCCCTGACTTGAGTCTCTCTGATACAATATTCCTTTGTAAGATTCTGCAGAGGAGAACCACTAAGACTTTCTGTTAACCCTACTTAGCCAATGAAGGCTGAGATTTGAGCAACATATTTACCTGTTAACAAAGTGTGCAGAGAAGTCCAGTGACAAGTAGTTTATATTTCAGCTAAACAAATACACATCTCCAAATTGTCTGAAGAAAAGACTGGTACATGCATCTTTGAATAGGTGCGTTTCCAATGGTCTTTGAATTATAGTGACTATGAGATCACGAGTGTTTCTTCTGCTGAACAATCTGTGGCTTCCAGTAGTCACTTTTTAAAAGTCCCAGGGAAATGTAGGTACTCCACCCACCATACAATCTACCCAGGAAAGGGGTGGTCTTATTTTCTGTTTCTAGGATTGTAATTATATTAACTGAAGGTGATTATGTTAGGAAGGGATTATTTGACAAAAAGGCGTGATGCCACCATGACATCATGATAATGTTATGCCTTAGTGATAACTTAGTGATGATTTTTCTTCTGGATTCTGGTTATTCCTACATACGTTTTGCTGATTAATGCCCTAGGATGCATGAGGGCTAAACTTTGATTAGTTACTCAGCCAGGAGCTGTGATTTCCATGAAAAGGTGTCCACAGCAGCTCTGGTAATCCAGCATTCTAAGGACTGATAGGCCAAGGACTTCTGAAGAAAAATACAAAAAAAAAGCCAAATTACTTTTTTACTATCATGGCAATAAGAAGAAACTAGTACAGATTAATTTTCTGATTCTGTTGGTGACCTGTTTGATGATCTTAAGCAAATTTGTTTACTTTTATGAATTCAGTTTTCCATTTTTAGACTGTGGTTGTCAAGGGTTTGTACATAACATAACTTATCATGTGGCAATCTTCCAGCAGCTTTAATGAGATTACTTTCTATAAGGAAATTTATGTGAAGAAATGTATATGCAGAAATTTAATCCTGCATGTAACCTTATAAAGGCTTGGTGATAAAATCATATAAATACATACTGAATTTTTATTTTCCTTCAAGCAATGTAAAAATGGCAAGTGCATTTTGAAAACAAACACAGAAACCTTTAAGCATTGAAGATCTGATTAACAGCAAAGGTCTAGTGACTGATAAGAAGCACCTTTGTTTTAAAATAGCTTCAAAGAGATTAAATTATTCAGTAAAGCAGTTCCACAAGGTGTGAGTGTTGCCACTTGTTATTGCTAGAAGTACAACAAAAATCATGTGTTAAAGTGTATCAGATAACATCCATTAATCAGTGTAAACTGGCATCAATTTTCCACGTGCATTTACTGATTTTGTGTGTTGCTGAAGATGATATAGCCTGATCAAAAACAGATAAACCTTCCCAAAGTTTTGAAATGGTTTCCCTGGTCTTGTGCAGTGAGATGTACCCAAATCCTAGAAAGGTAGATGAAGTAGAATTAGTCAGTGGAACTTTTGCCTTTGATCTGCTGAATCACGAAAGGATGTTTACCCCCCACCACACCATGCCATAGTTTTTACCTGCTAGGCTGGTATTTCCAGAAAAAAATAGGCAGATTCTGTGCACAGAGTGGGTAGAAGATGTTTTTTTATGTGTGTAAAGACATATTTGAGTCTCAATTCAGATTGGCAGTCAATTGCAGCTCATAAGTACCTCATTGCTCAAGCTAAAGACTGGGGAGCCAAACAGCTCTTGCTGATGGAGATGCATGAAAATAAAGGAGTCACTGGGTATTGGAAACAGGGGGTTTTACAGTGAAAGCTTGTTATGTTACTTACACTCACATACACCACTGTGGGGTATTTTATAGAGTTCG
This sequence comes from Campylorhamphus procurvoides, assembly GCA_013396655.1. Taxonomy (NCBI): domain Eukaryota; kingdom Metazoa; phylum Chordata; class Aves; order Passeriformes; family Dendrocolaptidae; genus Campylorhamphus; species Campylorhamphus procurvoides. The sequence goes on along the minus strand of WBMV01002155.1, from coordinate 1,670,549 downwards.
ATTTTCCCAGAGCGTGTTCTTTTCGGAATATTTATCTCCTCCATAAGGTCCTTAGAATTCAGCATAAGGACATAGTGGTAGGTATTGTAAAGAAACTGTAGTCACCATTGCCTTGTGCATAAGAATTCTGCTTGGAATGCTGATCTACAATATTTTATTACCACTCGGCCAAATCCTCAAAAAAGGTGCAAATTTTTAAAATTTTGGTAAGTTCAACTGATGTAAGCTGGTATACTTCTACTGACTTCCGAGGCGGAAGAGCAACAGATCTGAGTCACAAAACCCACCCTATTGACTCTATTCCTTTTGTTTGTTTTGATTGTAATAGTTTTTGGACATACAGCATATAAATCAACATTTTACTGCAGTGCCATTCTTGATTTTCTTTCTTTAGACTGTTTCCTAGTGGTGTTGGTGTTTACTGGAGATCTGGTGATGCTCCAGTTGTTATGATTAATACTTGTGTGACAGGTTAAAGCTCACAGTATTGATAGAGGACATTTATACTTTTCAAATTCTTCTAAAATGAGCAGTCATAGCAGGAGGTAGTATTTTTTGTGTTCTGGAGAAACAGCAGTCTGTAGGGTTTTATGATCCTAAAATAACATATTTAGGTTAGTTTTAATTATTCTAAGGGTTTCTTCTCATTAAAATATTTGTGTGAATGTGAAAGTAGAGGACAAGGTTATCTTAAAAATTTTCCCCTTTTAAGTGTATACTTTAATTCTGGAAAGAAATCAAGCATGGCATGAAAACAAAATGGAAACAGTAACACTGAGAATAAAGCACTCAAAGTACAATATCTAGTTTTTGAAAACGAACCATTAGTCAAATGCAAAAATTGTCAATTGTTAATTTCCCTGAAAACTATATATTGAATTAAACCCTGTGTTTTCCTGTTTTAGAGAAACAAGAAGTTACTGTTTAGGTCAATTAGTAGGGAAACCCACTAGAGAATATATTTTCCTACAGTACTTCATTGTGCATTAGAGAGTGAAACATAAATATAAGACCTTTTCTTATTCTGTTAGTAAGCTCTGTTTAGAAGTGCTTGGAGAACAGAGTTGTCTGGTGTATTAAAGTAGAAATGGGAGCCTCAAGTTGGGGGAAACAGCACTGCATTGATCCATGCAAATGAAAGCTTAATTGCCTGAAGTCCCCTGTTGTATTTTATGTGGGTCTTTTACAGTATTGCATAAAATGCTGATAATTTCTTAAATATTTAAGGCAGTGATGGTAGCTAGATGGGCCTTTAATTTCTTTCTCCACCTGTGGCTGTCATGATTATTTCCATCAAAGTTTAGGTCTTTTTCATATTTCTCTTGAAACCTCTTGATCTCATTGCATTAGTTGTCTCCCTCCCTCAGTTAAACTCTTCATGTATTCCTATCTGATACTAATTTGCTCCTCTGGTTCAATGTATAGTCAAGAAGGTAATTTATTCATCTTCAACAGCACCGCTGAAATCACAGAAGTACTTGATGCCCTGATTTATTAAGGCACTTGAGGTCAGTGCCTTAAGCATGTGCTAAAAATGAAGCAACTGCCAGCATGACCTCCAAAGGATTAGTCACCTGCATAATGGTTTGCAGGGTCCTTAAAAATATGAACTTGTGGGACAGATTTGCTACTGGTGTAAGGTTAGTGTGGCTGTACTGGAGAGCTGAATGATGCTCACAATACTTGCAGTGGAATTATAGCAAGTCTACACCAAGCCTTTCCCTTCTCTTGTCTTATGCCATGCCGATACGTTATGATATGCCATAAATAAAAATCAAAAGTTACAAAATCTTTTTCATCATTTTGATTGTTTAATTACTCATATGCCATGTAGTATTCAACAGGACCATTAGCATGTCAATAAGGAACTATATTGGGGTTTTTTGGTTGGTTTTTTTTTCCCATTTGATCTTGTGGAGTCATTTTGTCATGCTCTCTCACATTTGCTTAATAACAGAACATCTGTGGTGTCACTGCTAATGAAAACAGCAACTGCAAATTGGATGAGACAAAACTTAGATACCCTAGATTTGCAGGTCAAAGTGTTTTTTATTAGGAAGCTATGGATAAAAAAAAAAGAATTTATGGAAATTAAGAATTAGGAAACTGGAAATTTTTCTCGCTATGACAAAGAACTTTTTTTTTTTTTAACCTCTTTCTAAGGAAAAAACTGTGTTGTTTAGAGATGTTCCTTTCTTTATGATCTTTTTTTTTTCCTTACAATAGGTGGCCCTTTAACTGCTATGTTGACTGTGAGAGTATATCCTTGCAAGCCAGCTGGCAAAATCTTTTAAAAGTTAGATATCTACTTCAAATGCTTTATTCTTCATGAATTCACAGTAGCTATACTGTGCATCTTTGTGCAATTAAAACTATAAAACCAATCCCATCATATAGGACAGATTGCAGACTTTTCTGCAGTGCTTTATGCAGATATTTGAAACATACTCTGCAAATTCTGTTTAAAAATGTTCTGGTTTAGGGGAAGTATTATCACATTTCAGAAATAATATCCTGTAAAATGTCTGTAACAAGGTATTTTATCTGAAAGCCCATTGTAGCTTTCTTATTATGAGTTTCAAGCTTCTGCAACAATAAAAGGGTTCTTATTCAAATGAAAACTATTGCATTCATTCCTCTAATAGCAGCATTCCATCATATCAACATGGAAATAGACAAACAATTGCATAGAGTACTTGTTATTCATCCTCAATATTTTTTTTATTTTGTTGTTAGATATCAGGCTTTGGAATAGTTATATGGAGTATTTGCGTTGAATACAGAAATAAAAGTTATTTCCTCTGAGTATACATGTGCTTTCTATCTGTATTTCCTAGGGAGATAAAAAGTTACTGGTTTAGTTACATTGGTCATTTTTATTACCTTCCTGAAGACAATGGAAATTGCACAAGGCTCCATATGAAACTGTCTCCAAGTGTAAATTAAAACTGTGGTTTAGTCTGTTGTAAATAGAGAAGAATGTACTCTTAGATAATAAATCTTTTTTGTGTATATCAACAAGTTGTCTATTTTTTTCTTCCTAGATACACCTTTAGTTAAAATCATTTCTTCCAATTCATGGCCTGAAGAAGGACAAACTATAATTTTGACTTGTGAATCCAAAGGAAAACCAGTGTAAGTGATTTAACAAGTAATATGTTTTTTGTTATTTTACTTATTCTGCTGTGACTGCAATCCTCAGCTGCAGAAATCTGCTGGTTTTGTCTCATCCTGGGGTGTAAAGTAATCTTTGCTACAGAAAACCCCTTGAAGCCTGTCTTCATTAAGTGTCTGTAGAGAATTGGTCTTTTACTTTGTCATCTGTTTAAGTTTTCGGGAAGAATTCCAGCTGTGAGATACTTTTTTTTTTTTTCCAGTCAGGTATATCAACCTGAAAGGAGTGCAGGCTTAATCAGTCACTGTTTACATCATTGAACGGATGATAGAAGAGAAAATGTCTCATGAAAATCTTCCTACATCAGCTAGCCTCAGAGAAAATATATTGAGCTTGCTAGACGCTTTGGCTGTCATTTACAGGGGAATTTGAAGTTTAATGACATGTGCAAGTTGGCCGCCTCTTTCTCCCAGAATGTAGAAAGGTTTAGCCTGCTTTAAGAATATAAATTGTTTTACTTGAAAATTAACATCTCTGCCATAAATATCTTCAAAGACAGATCTTCAAAGATTAGCCCTTGTACAGAATCTACTGTTTAAATAGACTTCACTCTGAAAAACAGTATCTTCTCAGAGGACCTGTTATATATTTACCCATAAAGATACATGAATAATTCAATTGCTTAATATTAAGTTAATATGAATCAAGTTCCTTAAATATTGACCTTCTGCTCAAAAGATCAATATATAGTGGAGTGATGATACAGAGCTTTAGCATGGTCTTGAAAATGGTAATGCAATAATACTTTGGGTCTAGAAAAGGTGCAAATTGCAAGCCAAAAATCATGTCACTTATGGGTGAATTTCTCCCTGGTGTAACTTTAGTGACTTTATGGAATTGCTTTATGTAGGAGCCTGAAGTCAGATTTAGGTCAAGTCAGGCATTTAAGTCCAAAATTTCTATTTTGAAAAGCTCTTCTGAGTTATGTCTGACATCATTTAAACTTCATAGGTACTTTTCTTTTTTTTTTTTGTATTATATGCCTGCATCATTTTAAAGCAACATCTCCATCCAGATCTTGACCAGGCTGAGCAACTCAGAATCTAGATCATGCTTCTACCTCACTTGAGACCAAAACACTGGTCTTACCTGATTAGGCCAATTAGTCTTAAAAGATGCTCAGTGTAATTGGTCTTCTGCATACCTATGTACTTTTGATGTAGTGTGTGTTTGTGAGATGGATACCTCTGTAGGTAACACAAAAAATCAGTTGTAAGCCATGTCATGCTTTTATAAGAGGCTTGAAGGAGAAGGAATTATCCATGTATCTAATACACTTTGAGCATTTCCTTAGGTATCACAAGATACAGAGTCTGCTTCCCCAGTATTTTCAAATTCAGCAGAAGATGTGCATGTGCTTAATTTTAGGAAAGAGGTCAGCCCTGATTGCCCTGAGGGGTTGGCTAAGTGATATTTAGGATTATCCCTCATGTTTCCCTCTCAATGTTTTCCTCATGACAACAGGTGACAACTACATGCAAAGTCCTCTCTTTGGCTTATAGACTTCAAGCATTCTGGCCCTAGGTTTTTGATTTTCATGATTTATCTAGCATCCATTTTAGGGAAAAAGATTAGAAGTAAGGCAGTCATTATGTATTTTAATAATTTTAATTACCTGGGTTTTGTTGTTGTGAGGGACAATTTGGCCCTTGAAATTTGGAGTTTACTTAATGAAGTTTGAAGGTTATGTGTTCATTTCTTCTGTCTTTGTGAGATAGACTCAACTTGTATGTAATCGGTATGTTGGGAGAGAGGAGAAATGGATGTATAATAGCAACTGGGGGTTCTAGTCCTCCAGTGACTTCACCTGCCTCTGAGTACTGCAACAAGCAGACATGATGCTTTTCAGTTTCACAGTGTAAAGGAATAATTTCAACTGTCTTCAAATATCTGCACAGTAGAAATTTACATCTGAGCTGCTCACTTGGGCTTCCCTTTGCATTCACTGGAGAGATGTAGGCACTATTATTACATGACTGTTCCACTGTACATTAGACAGTTGCAGAAGAAAGACCCAGACTGTCATACATCTGCTACTTCTTTTCCAGTAAGTACATGGATTTTGGACAATTAATTCAATCAGATATCTACCTCTATGTATGTCAGGATACCAAATATAGATGTCCAAATGATGTAGACACTTCAAATTTTATATCTGTGTTTAGCTTTGGTTTAATTTTGGTAAGATGCATCTTGCTTTTTGTCTACAGCTTATAACCACATTTTGATAATCTTCATTGAAAATAGATGAACCTTTTTTTTTTCCCAAATGCCAAAGACACTGTGTCATGGTTTAACCCCAGCCAGCAACTGAGCACCGCCCAGGCCCTCCCTCACCAGCAGGGTCAGGGAAAGGATTGGAGGGGTAATAGTGAGATAACTCGTGGGTTGGGATAGACAGTTTGATAAATGTGGAAGTGCTATGTTTTATTTTGACATACACAATATTGTCTATTTGGCACACATATATACTTTATACCACTAGGAGACACTAATTAAAACATAGTAAGTAAGATGGAGCTCCGATTGAGGTGTTTAGTGATTTATTTTTTTTTAAATAAAACTCTGTTGTATCCTTAAAGGATACAAATGCAAACCTCATATGTGGTTTTGAGGAGGCAGCTAAATAAAAACTTCACATCAGAGAATTATGAAGGCAGGGGACCTGTAAGTGGGTAGCCTTTGGGGCACAAATATTTTACCAATAAATGTACCTCTAATTTCCACAGGAACTGCCAACATCAGCTGTTCTGTGTTGCTTCATTAGGTCAGTCTTTCACTGCACAGGGCGAGTAATAAATAGCCATCATCCTGGGAGCACTTTGCTTAGCATGAGAAACAGTAATATCATGCTCCCAGCCTGCATTATGAATACCTTTTGGCTTGTAGAGAGAGAGAAATTGGAGAGGTTCACAGAGCCCAAATGTGTCAGTGTCACAAGGTAAGTGATGAACTCTGGGCTTCATGGATAGCTCAGAGCCAGCCATGGTCCTTCACAGCCACATGGACACCATGGGTTAATTTCTATATAGTGTCAACTTTGTACCAGTTACAGCAGTCTCTCCTGTTTCCTGTAGGCAGCAGTGAATCATAGCAGTAAATGAACACTTGCTTATAGGTGCATTTCTCTTGTATCCTAGAGCAATTTTCCCAAGCTTCAAAATGACATTTGAGATGAAAACAGATAAAGAATGAAGCCAGGTAGTGGCTGTGGTGACATTGATGATACTGATAGCTGCTGCAGAGTAATTCTTTCCCAAAAAGGAAAAGCAGAATGTTGCTAAAGCTAGAGTATACTTTCCCCATCCTACAGCTCGTCACCAATCTCCTCCTTGCAGGGACTCTGTACCTCAAACCATGTGCATCCCAGTTACACCAATACTGTGTTTCCAATCTACAACACAGTCCTAAGGAAAAGCCCTACCTAATTTACTGTCCAGCAGCAGGTAATGGGAGAGAAGACTTGCTCAGCCCAACACCTCTTGGTCATGTGTGCTGCATCTCCTGCTGAAACAGCATCTTCCAGAGATACAGCAGAAAGAAAAAAACAGTTTACTGTGTGTTAGAACTGGAGAACTAGGGCCCTGCTATGGTTTTACAGTTTAGGGTGTAAGATTTCACTTGACTGGTCCATGGCTATGACTTTAGACAAGTGTCCTCAGAAATTTGCATGTGTGTGGCACCGATGGTCACAGTGTGTGAGATGAGCTGCAATTATCCCAGACTCTGAGGTTCCTGTTTGCTATGTGTCATCTCACATTTGTGGTCTTGGTGCAGAAATATCAATGCTGGAACAGGGATCCTGAGAGTGGCCTAAGGGGGAGAAGTTAGAGGATTGGGTGAGGGAGTGGAGAGAAAGATGGAAATGTGATCGAGACATTCTGAGTGATTCAGTGAAACAACATGAGAGGGTGTAAGGCAAGATGCACAAATTCTGTAAATGTGTTGTTTTATCTCTCCACTCATCACTGTAAGGATGAGGATAGCTCTGACTTCGGTCATTGTCCTGTGCTTATTTCTGTTAGGGGAATTACTTCGAGGCAGGAGCTGAAAATTGCGTTTATTTGGAAAAGCACTGTATTGCTGCTGTAGAAGTGTGATGATACCAATAGAAAGAGCAAGCCAGGTTTTCCTGCTTGTTTTGTGATGGTTTTGCAGAGACAGGCCACAAAGGGTGATTAATAAAATGTATCAGACCACCACAGTTCTCTTTGGAGTGTGTGTTGTAGCTTGTGCAGCTTCAAGCAGAGATAATGGTGCCTGAGAGCTGCTGGTGAGGTTACTGCAAGGGCCATCAGTCCTTGGGTCTGCCCCTTGGGCCTCTGATGGGACATGTGTCATGACACAAGTTGCACATGGTAGGATGGCAAAGTGACCACAGCGTTGAGTCAGAATGCAATGGTAAGATGGGGAGGCAAGGAGGCTTCCTCAACCACTGCCTTCCAAAAGACCTGCCTCTTGCTTCCATATACAGCTCTGGCTATTTATTGACTTTAGGATTTATCATCAAAGTTTGAGTATTCCCTAAAAATATCATTACACTTATGGATATTGACTTCTGGATTGGATGGCGTTCTATTCCAATGGTGTAGCACTTAGAACACCAATTCTAAGCAACTATAGAAGGCTGGTATTTGGAATTTTATATTCATAAATATATGATATTTTCAATCAAAATTTTCTGTTGGTGCAAAGGAGTAAAGGAAATATATTGATTAGTTTGCCACAGATAAACACAACTCACTATAGAAACATACCTTGTTATCTGTAATATATCAAGGGATCATGAGATATAGCATTTGTGAGGATTATTGTCCAATTGATTGATGCCCACTTTGTAGACCACATTTAAGAGTTTTCTTTCGGAAAAATTCTAATAGGTGTATTTATGTTAGCTTAGTCTTTCCTTTTGCAAGATTCAGTTGCTAGTTTATTGACCTATTGACAATTTTGATAATATCGATGTCCAGGTTTGTTGGTTTTTGTTGTTAGTTTTTGGTTTGGGGTTTTTTGGGGTGGTTTTTGTTTTGGTGTTTTTGTTTCATTGTTTGTTTGGTATTGTTTTGTTGTCTTTTTTTTTCCAAATTGTAGGTAGAAATGCATTTAGCCATTTTTTTGCATAACTTAGGTCAAGATACCATGTAATTGATATCACTATTCAATATCATTCCTTTGTGGAGGTACTATTGTATAGTTTCAAACCAAATTAAAGCTACTCTCTTGTCTTTTCAATCCTTAGTGCTATTTTGTCTTTTCCAGTATTTTTGTCTGGAGCCCTGAACAGTTGTCACTCTGAAGCATTTTAGGAAATGAAATTGCCTATTATGTCTGTAGGGTGTCAGTAACTCTTCTTAATTTATTTCTGTTTTAACATAATATAGATTTACCTAGGCTTTGTTTATTTTCCAAAGAAAGAAAAACTTCAGAAATCATAGACATCCTTTCTACGCAATGTCTAGACTTTTCTGAAGTCATATTGCCTGACAATATTATGAGTATTTTTAAATAAACATCAGATAGCTGTAAAATATAAAAAAGTAAAGAACAAAATGATCATTTACAGCCATCTGCGCCTACAAAATATTTTAAAAGCCAATGTTTTCTTATTGCAAGCTGTAACTTCTATGCACTGCTGTGTCTTAAGAATATAGTCTAGTGATTCAAAACTGCCCCAAAAGTAAACTCAAAAACTGCCCCATAATGAAAGAAAGGTTCAATATTTTATATTCCTAGTCAGTACTCTCATCAAAGCATGCATGAAATATGTGAGTTTTTTAAGTCAATGTCATTTCAGCAGTAAGGACGTCAAAATATAATGGAATAATTAGGGCACAGGAAACAAAGAGAGAGTAAGCTGTCTCCTGTGTGCTTTAGAGAAATGTCTTTCCATTCCATGCAGCTCAGGGGAATGATAGTACAGTTGGTTGACTAATGTAAAGTGAATATTTGGCCTTGTTTGAAATAAATAGGGAAGATTTTTATTTCGGAAAACTCACATAGGTATTCTTCATTAGAATAACATTATTCATAAGGTCATGAAAAAGTTATAGAGAAAAGCACAATCAGTAACAAACACTAATATTACATGTACCCAGCAGTATAAAATGGAGATGAACAAACATTTTAATATCAGAAAAACTGATCACTTTTAATAATGAGGGCACACCAAATAATCAAATTTATAAAGTTATAAAGTTAAAAATGCTATAAAGTTAATCTCCACAGAATGTTCTGTCATTTCCAGTATTTATTTAAAGAAGACTGCCTTGAGTGAGAGAAACATTTTGCAAAGGCTGCTGGAAAAAAAATACTAAATGACAACAGAACAATACAGACCAGCGTTCTGTCAGTGAACCCAGAGTGGCTGTTTCGTTTGAGAAGGACCTGACAGGGCTCCAGGTGAACCAGAGAAAACTTAGGGAAGGGAGTTACTATTATTCAGCCACCTAAAAGTAGTGGACTCAAACTAGCTCTAGTTTAGCCAGAACTCCCAGGTTCTTCTCAGCTTAGGTGTTGGATTTTTCATCTGTCCTTGTTGAATTTCCCTGCATCCCATGAAGGACCTATTGACTACAGAAGTCCCTCTGAATAGTGTCCTTCCCTCACAGGTATTCATATGTTTCTTTCCCAAGTATCTGAGAACTTATCAAATATTTAAATGTTTATTTCTGTAACACCTGTGGATGATTAGGTTATTCAGTTGCCTCCAATTTACAGCTGGTAACTGAAGCAGAAAAGAATCCTAAGTTCAAAACTGACAAATAGGTCACATATATTTTACGTCCAACGTTGAACACGGTTCCCATTTTCCCAAGAGTATTTGAAGTGGCACAGCAAGACACTCAGAAGAAAGCTCACCCTTGGTTTAAATTGTAACAGTGAATTCTTAGCATGCCTACAAACCTATGCTGAAGAGTGAAATCAGAATAAAGGGGAGAAAATTATAGAAACCCCCTTGAGATTCAGCTATTAACATTTTGGTGTGGGTAGTTTGCCAATGCTGCTTTGAAACTACATCTTAATGGCAGGTTTAGATCCTGAATTGTTAGTCTGACAGCCAGCTTTTTGTCTATCTACAATTTTTTCAGTCCTACATTGACATGATACACCTCCTGGCTTCCCTGGCAGGTGAGATGGAGGTTCTGTAAGAAATTACCTCATTTTCTACGTAAATTTTATTCAGTGCAGAATATTGTCTGCATTGTGCCATGAATACCTAGTAGCCTAGAAAGGAATGCTAGTATCAACTCCGCCTATGTGAATTATCATAATGAATCTGGAAGAGCATGCATGTTTCTGTGTTTATAAATCACCATGCAGAATGAATCCACAGCCCAAGCTGGATGCTCAGGCAGTATCAATAAATATTAATGATTTGGAAAATTGGATGAATTTGCCCATATCCAGGATGAAATACTACTCTAGGAAATTATATATGTGGTATCAAAGTATTTCTCCCCTACACTTCACATGCATCTGTTCATATTGTAAGAGTCTTTTTTCCAGGTTTCTCTGGAACGGACCACCTAAAAGTGAAATCAAGCAGGTGGAAAAAAAACTAAGAGAAGGCAGGTATTGGAGTTCCATTATCTTATGTTTAGATCTAGACAATATTTGTCTCAGCAGAAAGGTGAATGATTTTGGGAAAATTCTGCTGTGTATTTAAGAAAGTGGGGATCTCCCTGATGTACTTTGCCTTGATCCCAGAACTATCACTAACTTTATGCTTTCTGAACACTCTGAGTTTACAGTTAAGTTCCCAGGGGCACATGTCACATGCAGCTTTGGGCAAGATTCTGTAAATATATGCTTGAATAAATGCCTACACATATAGAACAAAGTATTGTATTTGTGGATGTAGACTTGGGCAAAAGTAAGGAACCCTCCTTACAGTTCTCAGCCCTGTGTTCCTTATCACTGGAGAACATCTCTCAGGGTAGCTCGGGCTCTTCTGTTCCTGTCTTTTGTCTTGCTCTCTGTCCGTTCCAAGTTGTCTTGCTTTGAATTTGTCTTGTTCAGCAGTGAGATAGAGCCTACCTCCTTCAAGTCCAGTAGGTATCTCTGACCTATCTATCTTTTTACCCTTGTTCTTGAAATGTTTCTTCTTTGCTTTTTTATTTTTTGAACAGTGCTTTTTCATCTTTGTATCTTTATCCTGTTTAGGGTCTCTGTATGCTTTTTTCCTGTTTGGAGAAGTGTGAGCTTCCATTTCTTCAAGAAAAACTCATTCTATTTGAGTCGCTAATTGTTAACTCAAAACCAACCTGTTGTTAATTCGGTCTGATGAGATATATTCTATATTGGCTGATGTTAATCACTCTGTATCCCATGCTTCTTGTCAATCATATAGAAATGTCTTACCATCAACCAGACTTCTAAGTTCAGTATCTGCATTCTTCACCCATGTAGGCCCCTGTGTATATATAAAGCTTTACTGGTGTCAAACACTACATTTCAAGCTTTTTCAGTAAGGAAGGCAAAGAAAAAATATATCATGTGCAGCATAGACTGATCACATAGCATGTGACAGGAGTTTTGTAGATTGGAATATACATAACTGTTGACAACTGTGAACCTTTTCAGTATTCAAATTCTATGTCCAGTTGCATTTTAAAACAATTCTAGCTAATAGTCACTGATGCCAGCTCAAATCTCTGTTGAAGTCAAATTTGGCAACATTTGCCAGTACCTCACCATTGGTGCGGCAATTACTTTTTTTGGATAGTTGACCAATTTTTAAATTATTTTCATTTTGAAGGAGTTCATGCTAATGATATCTCCTGCCTTGATCTAGTATGCATCTGTTATATGCTATGTTTACCAAGTGCTCATTTTCAGTAAAATGTTCTAAAATCTATGAAGAGTATCAAATGAATAGTAGAAAAAAAATCTGCCTACTGAAACTGTCCAGATAGGTAGTTTGTCTTTGCAAGAAGCAGCCAATTATTTTAAAGGATTATGTAAATATTCTTGTAACCTTCTACACCAATATTTCATTGACATTAAACTTCCACTGTAAAATTATGCCATGATGTGGTAGATAATATATTAAGAAGCAGGTAACATTTTTGCTGAGATACAGATTGTATATTTAATAGATTAAATTTCAGTTTCCGTTAAACATCCTGTCCATCTAGGGGCTGTATCTTCTTTTCACAGCTGGGACCTTCTACAGTTTTTTTATTTTTTTCCCCAGTATTTTGCAGGAAATAGAGAAATCGGTGTTATAAAAAGTGTGACACAAAAAGAAACAGGTGGGAGCATTAGTGCCTGTCTGAAAATTACACTTTACAATAAAGCCTCCTGCAGTGCTTAAGAACTTCCCCTTTAGTGTTCTGTAAAATAATCACATTGCCTAATAGGCTCAATTCAATAATTGCTTTTCCTCTTTCTTAAGTGTCCCTTTTCTGCAGTGTTTACCCATAAAAGTGCAGAAAGTACAGTATGAAAAACAACTACATGCAGCATTTTTAGTGCTCATTAAATCCATTTTGCATGTGTATGCCTTTTGAAATAATTCTTTTCCTTTCTCTCAGGTGGAAACACATTCTAAAATAAAAAGACCCATGAAATAAAGTAGTAGATAAAGTTGAAATACAGCACAGATATTTCTAATTGAGTACTAGACTGGAAGTTAAAACATGAGAAAAAAAAGTTTTCGGAAAAGATATGATGCTCAGTCTTTTAGCTACTTCAGTTTTTGTAGACACTTCTGCTACACTTACACATAAAATTATAGAGGTCTTGGATCAACCATTAGCAGTAGAACACAAATAGACACAGTAGTATAACTCCTTCAGTGCCAATCATACTCACGGTTTCACAATTCCAGAATATGCATAGCAAATGCTATCTGGAGCACCCGGTGTCATGGAGAGCACAAGGTCCTTGAATATCTCCATTTTTACCCCACATTTATGGCAACACAGTACCCTGAAAACATGCACATGCTATGCTGTCAGCTAGCAGGGTAAAATGCCATCCTTCTAAAGGAGCTTGGCACTGCTTCTTGGTGGGCATAACCTCAAACCAAATGAAGGTGACAAGATAAATGGGGTTGTGGTTCAGGCAGGCATGGCAGGAAAGAGGTAAGAGAACTAATAAGTTAACACAATTTATTATTAGCATAAATTACAAATTATTCATTGCTTGGTTTAGGTAGTCTGACTTTCTATTGCAAGGAAGATCTCAGGGATTTCTCAGACCTGAGTGTGGCTAGATAAAATGAAATTTCCGGATTCAAGGCTTACTGTGGTAAACCGTTTCCAAAACTTGTATTATTTAAGGCCTGAAGAGAGACGGAGTCTGTGTTTTGGAGTCTTGCACAGGAGGGCAAAAGTGGTGGACTGGAAGGATACAGAGCCACATGGAGAACAGCCAAGAAACTGCTAGAGCTGATTGCCTGGTGTGTCCCTTATTTAAGAACCTGCCATAAGCAGGTGAGGGGCTGAGAAGCCATGTCAGGGCTCTGAATGGTTGATAACCCAGCAAGGGAATAATTTAGCTCAGAAACAGTGGTGAGTCTACTGTTTCTTGGCTGGTGTGTACTGAACTGCATTTCATACCTGTTTTTGTGCATTACGCAGCAGAGGTTTCAGGGAACAGTCTTGTACAAGGGGAGAACAGCAAAAGTCATTTATTATCAAAATAATACAAACAAGATAAGAGTTTTTAGTGTTTATGCATTGGAAACACAAAAAATATCTACTATTCAGTACAGGACCCTGTAACTTTCTCCTGTGCATCTCCTTCCATGCTTAAGGGGACTTGCACATGCCCATGTGCATTGGGTTGAGCATGGCCAGCTGTCAGATGTCCACCCAGCCAGTGTCACAGAACCCCTCCTCAGCAGGGCGTGGATGAGATGAAGACAAGGAGATTACTTACCAACTAATATCACAGGCAAAACAGCCTCTATGCGAGGAAAATGTAATTTATTTCCAGTTAAAATGGAGTTGGATAATAAAAAAAAAAGAGAAAAACTGAAAACATCTTCCTGCCTTGACCATCCCTTTCTCCCAGCTCACCTTGGCTCCTTCATTCCCATTTCCTCTATCTCCCCACTCCAGGGAATGAGGAATGGTGTTATGTCCCTACATAAGTGCCTTGTTGTTGTTTTGGTTTAGAAAGGCTTTCTGGTTAGAAAGGTTGCATTGGTCACTTTTAAGATTAAATGGTAATGATTTCAGCAAGGGTTAAGAAGTGCTGGTGAGGTGGTACCCCTGTGGTAGGAGCAGGAGAACCAGCTGTGGGGTGTCTCTGGGGGATAACATGAGGGCGGTAAGTGGGAGACAGATCACTGTTTCTACTTAATATTGCTTTTTAATTATCAGTTTTCTATGGTTTTTTTGGTTTTGTTTTTTTTTTCTTTATATTGCTCTCAAGTATCCCTAACCTGTCTTGTTACCTCATACACACCGTTTCTAGAACGCTCCAAATGCTCCAAAGGGTTTGCTGGGAGTGACAGTCTGAGGGAGTTCTCAGCACCATCTCCATTCGTCTCATTCTTTAAAATGTATTTACTTGCAGTTTGCACCTAGAGGCGAAAAACAAAGTGTGGGCAATTATATGGTAATCAACATCAAAAAGGGGAACTACATAAAAACGAAGAACCTTGTTAAAAAGGAGTTCTAAGGGGCGACTAAGAGAATTAAATCTTTCCAGGCAGCCTGAGGACTATGTTAGAAAAATAAAAAGAGAGTTAGAACCACAGGGTCAATACATATCACCTAGCAGAAACACTTGAGAAAGTGAAGTTGGTGAGGCTAAACAGAAGAGAAATCAAAGTGTTTAAAAAGGTAAAACCATAATTTGAAAAGCTGAAATTGTTTTCCAAAGGAAATAGAAGATTCTTAAATTCTGGCAGATTAAATATAAAAAAGACAGTAAGCCAAACCACCAGAGAAAAGCTTAAGGAGTAACTAGCAAAGAACTTTAAAGTAATAATTAATTTTTTATGAAATATCTCAGGAAGTTTGCCAATACATTTTTAAGATCAGCCAAGGATCAAGGTTTAATGGAAAACCAGCAGAATTTGCTATGTCCATATTTCTGTGGTAGAAGAAACCGGGTATATTACAGACTGATTCCCTTATTTCCAAGGTGCTCACCAGAAAGATTTACTTAAATCCACTGTGGAGGTGGTTGTGGAACAAAGAGAGCAAAAAGAAGTCAGCAGGACCAGAAGGTTTCATCCCAGCATTTGAAGGGAATTCAAGGATGAGATTGATGAATTATGATCAGTGATGGGAAACTTAGTACCTAAACCCACCTTGCTAGATCAGGACAACAAGGCTTCAGGAGAGATCCCAGAATATGCATGTCTGTAGAACTGACACCTGAGCTTCAGAGATACTAAAAGCCTCTAAAAGGGATATCTGAATAAAAATAAAGTTTTTGCATTTTATAAACATTGGAGTTCCTTGAAGGACACAGAAAATATGCCTTCCGATGGCTTATTTGGTATGGAGGGGAAATATTAAAGAAGTTTTCAAAGCTGTAAATGGCACAGAGGTAGTTGTTAAGGAGTGCTGGCTTATTCTCTCTTCAAATAGAAATTTTAAGGGTAAGTTAAACTAGTAAGAATCAGTTTTGTTGCAAAGCAAGGACATAATTTTTCATAAAATGACTGGTAAACTGGGAATTTGTTGTCAATGGATATGGCAGATGGTAAAAACTCAAAATAATTCAAGGAAAAACTGCATGAGTTCATGAAAAGGCAGGTCCTTAAGGTTTGCAGAATATTTTTAAAATGTGCTTGGTATCAGAAGTGCCTGAGATCTGTACTTGGCCTGTTCCCTAGACATCTGCTTCTCCCTGGTGTTGGAGATAAGGCACTGGGGTAGCTGAACTTTTTGTCTGATTCAGTACAGCTGTTCCTGTGCTGCTCAGCATTGAACATAAGCTGTTGTGCCTTGCTAGGACTGGATGCTAATGGAGCTGGATCCCATTGAGGATCCAGCTTGAGGATATCTCCTTTACAGTGCTAAAATTATTAGCATGAAGGTATTAATGAATAATTTTCTGTGTGAGAGAAGTTTGTGGGAAGTAAAGCACTCCCCTCTGTCTGGAGATAATGAGACATTTGGGAAAAGGAAAGCAAACTCCTGTAAGTAAATAATGGTTGTCTCTTTTCCCCTTTATTGTATTACTGTTTCATATGTTATTTTTAGATGCAAAAGAAATTGACACAAACCATGGTATAGGACTTAGCTCTGAAATACAAATAATTGAAAGTTCCCAGAGTATTGTTATTAAGATAGCATTATGTTGTCTTGAAAGCATAAAGCATTTCATTATTCATTATGAGTTAATATAGTGTGCTCCAATGTCAGCTTTTTTGACACTGTTAAAAAAAATTACTGAGGGACAAAAGTTTTATGGTGTATTTTCATTCCATTGACTCTCCTCTAAACTGTTAGTGACAAATATTTGGTTACTTCCTGAGAGGAACCCACAGTTCAGCTGAAGATCCTGGAAAAGTTGTTGTTATGGTTAGCTATTAATAGTATCTTATTTGGTGACAAGAGGATATTTTGCTACATCTCCCAAACTTCATGATGTTCTTACATGCATTGAAAGTCAAGAAGTGCATACCTTGCTTAATGAGGGTTGGTACTGAAGACTTTGTATAGTCCTTGCTTGTCATTCAAGTTGCAGCACTGGTACTTTTATCAGCTCTGTGTGTGTTGTCACTGCGCCTCAAGTGCAGGAAGGAATTTTAGTTTAATGAGGCTTCTCCTTGACTGTGTCTTACATCAACAGCAAATGATTTCAAACAAGTAGTATTTGGACAAGCAAGTAACTGTGAATGAGATTTTCAACTGTTTACTTAATGGAAGAAGCGGAAATGAATCAGCCACTCTTCATTTTCCTCTTTGATTCTTGTGCCAGCGAGCATTTGACCTTAACTCAAAAAATGCAGCTGGTGTTTCTTAGATGGGATTTCTCAGCTTACTTTAACGAAGTTTCTTATGAATCTTGAGACACAGCTCTTAGGGAAAAGATTACAAGTTAGGCTTGTGAATATCCATCAGCCTGAAATACCTAAGCAGTCTAAAATCCTGAATTGTCAAAGGGAGGAAAAAAGCTCCTAATAATATTTGCTCATTAATACTTTGATATACAGGCCTTCACTGACAATGGGGATATGATCAATAGACATAATACTGATTAAGAAAAAAGAGGAAAAGGAATTGAAAATGTGGTGTGATAGTAGTTACCACCTTTTTTTTTTTTTGCAGTCCCCACCATTATCTCTATGTGACACTTCAGCATAGCCTGTGTTAAACAAGCTAGTTTAAGAACATGTATATTTCTTAATCCTGTCATATGAAAATGTAAAGCATTTAAAATAAGTGGTGCTAAAGCTCTTTCTCCTGTTTTTTTTCTGTTATTTTTGGTAAATCAGTATTTTCTCTCTCCTCTGAGTGGGGATGCAGTATGCTTGTAAACTGGTATGAGGAGGCACAGTGTTATAAACAGATCTGAAGGCATGCCAGCTGAGAAGGTGTTATTTTCCTCTGCATAGTAACTAAGGTGTGCACATCCTATCATTATGCTTTGCTGCTGCTTTCCTATCCCCAGCAGTACTTCATTAACATTAAGAACATAGTTCCTGGTTAATCCCAGTAATTTTCAGCAGCCATTCTGATGCATCCACTTGAGCACCATATTATCTTAATACTGCTGACATTTGCATGTCTTTGAAATACAATTTTTTTCAGATATTGTCCATTTAATCCACTGCAGTTTCTATCATTCTTTGTTCTTATAGTCATGCTTTACTTACAGTTGATGAAAAAGAATAATCTACTAATTTCTCAATAGCTCTTAATGGTTAAGAAGGAATCAACAAGGTGTAAACAGCAGCATAAACCCCCCAAAGATTTAGCTGTTTGAACACTGACTACATAATTAGAAACCTATAGAACTGGAATTATAGTGAAACCAGGCCATTAAGATTTCAGTGTTTAATCAACAATTTTTCATGAGAATAAAATTCTTACATGCCATTTATCATTTCAGCTGTACTCTGACAGGAAAGAAAAAGCCCTTAGGAATAGCAATAAAATATTTAAGCAAGGTGTGACAATTATTCTTTTTATCCACTTATCTGTATATAGTTTCTCCTCTCTCCCCTCCCCCTTCCCCACTCTTATCTGAGAGTGTATGTCTTAGCTTATGAGGCTTAAAGGAAAGGGATTTGTCTTTGTAATTTGCACATCAATATATGGCAACAATCCCAGGCAGAACAGGGGAAGGGCGTTTATTACCGACGTGCTCCAGTGCTGATCCAAAGTACTTTTGGCTCCAGAATTTTAAAGAAGCTTTCAGGCTATCAGTGTTTCTCTGAGTAGACCTCACATCTTTCTCTGGGTGAGGTTGCGTGGCCTTCAGTCAGGAGCTCGGGCTCTGCCATCTTTCCATTCTCCATTTGAGTTGGCAGCCTCATGGAGTCTGCCTTCCTTCCTCCCTCTGCCTGCAGCAGCAGGGGGATGCACCTCATGGAGAAGGTCTCTAGCCCAGTCTCCTAAAAACAAGGCTGTCCCTTGCCCTTCGTTATTGATATGTCATTGAGGATATCATTGCCTGTGAGAGCTGCTGGACGACTGCACGGCAGACAATAATTGTACATCCACCTGAAGAGGTGCATCATTGTGCAGTCTGGCCATAGCAGTCCTTCAGGACAAGAGTTCTGATACAAACCCAGCATCTTTGCTACGTTATAGAAATTGGCAAACACCTTATCTAATCTGTGCTCGAGTCCAGGCCAACCCACAGATATTTCCTGTAAAGTATTATCTCCCACTTTGTCCTCGAGCTATTGTCATTTAGCTGACAGTGGTGGTCACCTCTGCATGGCCTCCGTTCCCCAGAAAGGAAGGCAGGATTTACGACGTAAGATTGTTTCATGGGGTTTGGTTCTTTGTTTTCTTGTTTGTTTTTTGTTTTGTTGGTTTGATTTGGGTTTTTTTTTTCCCGTCTTTCCTGCTGCTGTACTGGCTTTACACTTCTCCTTCTGCCTTGGTAGCCTCAGGAATCTTTTTGAAAGCGATGATACATTTCTGTGGAGGACTTTCTTTTTTTTTGTCCTGGTTAAAATTTAAAAGAAATATAAATTATTTATAAACTGGCAACATAAAATGAACAGTATAGCCATACATACCATTGTTTTCTAAAGACAGGAGGTTTTAAAACACTTTTTATGAAACCTGTTTGTAAGCTGTAGAGGTTATAGTTTTGCCTCTGAACTTGAAATGTTTTGAGCCGTGGACTTTAAAATAAAGATTAAAAAAGTGTGGTTATTAGATGGTTACTAAAAATGTTCTAAAATTCTAAAATACTAGGCATTTTGATTTGAACTAGTAAAAATGCATTAAAATATCCCTCTTTTCCAGACATATTCTGAAAAAAATTAAGTCACTGCCTATTTAAATTTTCTTCTTTATGGTATTTAATTTTCTTCTTTATGGTATGCATCAGTGTGCCTGTATTATTCATTACCATCTTCTCCCAAGTGATGGCCTGGCCTTGAAAATTTGGAAATATGGCAGCCTCTTTCTCCTTCCTCCATTTTGTGTTTCTAGATTCATGACGAGGGAAGACAGAAATAAAGTAGTTCAGCAAATTTTGCCTTTTATAATTACCTGCCTGGTGCAGAAATGTCTTCAGAAATAATGAAGGAGTAGAAATGTCTAATCTGCTGTTGGGAAGTTGGTCAGATTCAGAAAATGCAAAAAAATGGGAAGGGGGATGCAATGAGACATCAGAAGTTTGAAAGCGGGTGTAGTATATGACAGATGTGGGAGAGATTTGTGTGAAATAGAACAGCAGAGGAAGAGGTTACAGAATGGGAACTATGCAGACCAGGTAGCTGAAGGAATTTACTATTCTCTGCTATGAAAGCCCATTAAAAATTAACATATCTGCAGTGCTCCCACCTTCTTCTGAGGAAGCAGCAGACACAGATGCCCAAGGAAAAGACTGGAAAAAATCAACAGCCCCTTAGAAAGCATGAAAGGTTTTTAATGTTAATATGTATCCAGAAAGTGGAGGGTATAAGCACGAGATTCTTTTTTTTTCATTGTGAACATATGTGCAAATGCAAGAGGGAATTGCATTTCCCTCAAAGCTGAAGGGCTGGAGGTGCTGGCATAGCCAAACTAACCCTGACAAGGCACTGGTTCTCCAATACACACGAAGTGACTATTGAAAATTAATTCTCTGAACTGTTTTTTCACTTCTAACGTGGATCACAGGAAGCCAGTGGATCACCCACAGCAGTGAGCACAGTGGTTTGGTGTCCACTTCTTCCTCCTGCATTTAAGTTGCCTTAGGAAAGTTGGTACTTTGTGAACAAGCTTGTGGGACTCCCCACATTTCCTTTCATGAGGCAAAGGATTTTGAGTTTATTTAAATGAAATTCTGGACTACATCTCTATGGCATTTCTTTTTCTTAGACTATCTTTTTGTCCATTTCTAGCCTCCCTGCTGCTTACAATAGTAGAATACAAGGGATATTTCTGATGCAATTCACTGATAAGTTGTCTTCTGATTTCACATAAGTTCTCTTGTTGATCTGTCTCATGACTATGAGAAAGCCATTCTCCAAAATGTTATTCACAGCAGGGTTTTTGTACTTCTTTGAAAAGATTGTGAATAATACTGGAATTAGGTAAGAAACTTCATATATACATACATATATATGTGGATTATGCACTTTTCAGAATATTAGTCTGATATTGCCTTGCCTTCTTGAAAATTACTAACAAAGGAAGCATTTTGGGGAGCAGAGGGGGAAGGTACATGGTATGTGCAAAAGGAAAAACTATAGTTAAGTAGTTTCAAAGAAATTACAGTTATAACGGGTTAGTGATCAGTTAGGAAAGAGCCACATCCAGACAGCAATCAGCACCATTGCACAGCTGTGCTAAGGGCTGAAAGCCTTAGGTCAAAGGATGTCCTAGACTCTAAAGATACTAAAGGATAAAGGGAAATGGATTATCAGCCTGATGAGAAGGAAATACACCAAGAAAGAGAATTATGACATAAAGAGAGCAGACTGGTTCCTTCAGGCAAAGTTTTTTGACCTGGAAGGAACCTTAAAATTGGTTGCAAAGAAAGATTAGAGCATAGATAGGAGGAAATATGAATGTGAAAAATTGCTCTTTTACCCTGTAAGAAGATATACTTTGTATCTTTGGGTAAAAGAATAAATGTCTTTGCTTTGAAAAGACTCATCATGATTCACTTTAATCAGCTGATGTCACAGTCTGCTGAGGGATAAGGACTTTCAGCTGCAAATTCAGTCTCTGGTATCAACATGGTTAGTACCTGTAATCCAGTGCAGGTGAGAGCACTGCCTGATTTATCTAAAGCAAGCTTCAGGCAGGAAGGTCTGTCACCCAAGGGTAGTTGTGATGAACAGAACAGGCTTTATCTATATCTAGGACAAGAGGTAAGCAATGAAGGGTGTTTGGGTTTTTTGTTTGCTTTCTTTTTTTCTGTGTTCTTCTTTTCCTCTATTTTATGGTGTTTTCTTTTTTTATTTCCTGTAAATGATGCATTCTAACACAATTTGAGATTCTTGTTCTCTATATATGTTTATTATTTAAGCAAATTTTTAAGGTATAATACGCTACCGCTGTCTTCAATGTTTCTTGTTCTTCCTGTTATCTTTATGGCTGTAAATTCTTGTTACATTTTTATCATGTAAAAAGAAGCATCTCTATTTTTTGCCACCTCATTTTTAACATGTTTTGATAATTTATTTCTTATCAATTTTTAAAGTGTTAGTATAGGACATCATAAATGATCTTAGGCTATGTTATGACTGTTGAGATGCTTAAAAAAGAAAAATAGAGACAAATATGATATTCAATTCAGATGTTCAAGGCTTCCTTTAAAAAAAAAAGAGAGAGAGAGAAAAAGAACTTCATTAAAGATACTTAGGTTATTCTTTCCTAATTCTTCTGGGGTGAAAAACACTCTGTGAAGGTTACTCAGGCTTTGCAGAGCTACAAAATCATGGTGAGTTCTAATCTCATAAAATAAAAACCATCTATCTAAGCCTTTTATGAAAGGCAAGTGACTGTGGGTATTGACGTTTTTGATAGATGAAATGCTCCTGAAACAGCTCATCCCAAAATGACTCATCAGACTGAGACTTTATATAAACAAGAGGTTCCCTCAGGGTTTAGACTTTCAACTGGGTGATTAACTGACAAAGCTAAAAATCCAGTTTCTTGATACAGAGAAACTACAAGTTTCAAATTAATACAGCAATCGTTCCCTTAGATGAATTTTAACATTGTGCCAGGATTTCAACAAGAAACACTGATAAATGTCATACCTTTTCCATTACTCATTTGAACATATCCACTAGATTATGTTTTTATGGATTTCAGAGAATACAAGTGTACCTCTGTTTAGACAAGTAAAAGGTATTGTTCA
This sequence comes from Campylorhamphus procurvoides, assembly GCA_013396655.1. Classification (NCBI taxonomy): domain Eukaryota; kingdom Metazoa; phylum Chordata; class Aves; order Passeriformes; family Dendrocolaptidae; genus Campylorhamphus; species Campylorhamphus procurvoides. Next base: position 1,647,919 of record WBMV01002155.1, on the reverse strand, counting down.
AGAGGGCAAAAAGAGAAAGAAACCCAACAAACTACTTGTATTGTTGGTGTTCCTCAAATTCTCCTTCCATCTTTCTTATTTTTACCCACACTTGCTACAAAATTTTGACAGGATGCTTAGATACCCAGTTGCATGATAATATCCTCAGTGAGACTGAATATGTAAAAACATGGCTTTTTTTTTTTTTTTTATTTTTTGACAAGGTTTATTGAGTGTGATCTTAAGGAAATGGAAAGGTTATCCTGTGCTATTATTGAGGGCCTGTGAGTTATCCAAGTGTTGTTTACTAAGGTCTCAGTGAAGAACAATTTGTACATGACCTTTCTGTACACAAAAATCAGAAAAGGGCAACAAAAATGAATAGAGCCAAGAACTTTCAAGTGCAAATGGATTGCACTGCACAAATTCACTTTGTCCAGAAAGAAGAGGTAATACAATAGAGATGTATCATTTTTAAATGAGGGATGCATTAGGATAGGTATAATATAAAGACATCACTAGAAAGGAGGATTATAAGAAAGCACTGACATATCACAGTCCTTTAGTTAAGGATGGAGAAAGTGATGGAAAATAAACTTTTTATTTTAAAATACTGCTGTGTAATTTTAAAGGCCTCCATTATAAAAAAAAAAGAAATGTGAATTTAAATATAACTGTTGACAAGGTGTTCTTTTCTAATCAAATCTGACCATGGTTTTGAAACTGTGGTTTTCTCCACACATTTCAGTTTGCCCTTAGATTTCTCTCTGACTTATATTTTTTATAAAAAAAGGTTTCTTTACCTCAAGATTAGAAAATAATTTTGCTTTATTTACAAATTCTTTGTTCAGTTGCTTGTAACAAAATTCCTGTTCCATGAAATAAACCATGAGTCATTGTGAAACTTCACACCAGTGTTTTGGTACCTTCATTGCAGTCCCATTTCAGTTTAACTGGGAAAGAATACCAAATTTTGTGGCTTTTTATGTCATGTTTTGAAGCTAACAGGAAGACAGTTAACAAAATATTAATACTAAAAAACAGTTCTCCTCTATAAGTCAGTCACTGGGTGCTTCTGGGCTACTTCTATTAGGATTAAAAATAAATTATAATAAAATCTAAGCCCATTTAACAGTTCATCAGGGGAAGTATAGGGTTCAGATTTCCTGGGGGACAGGCAGAGATGTCATTGTTCATAATGCTTGTGGTTGGTATCCTGGCTTCTTTCTGTTTTAACACAGTCCTGATGATGCCACTGTGAGCAGCTGAGGGCAAAGTCAAATCAGTAAAAGCAATACCTACTAGTCAAAGAAATACCAGGAACTGTCACAGTTGATCTGTGCCTTTGGAATTATTTCAATCAGTACAGCATGCTTAATTTGTTTGGTTTTGTTTTAAAAGGTGTCACACTGGGAGCCAATGAGAATGGGTTAAGCCAGAAGCAGAGCTGTGTTTTGGGGAAGAAAACATCATCTTGGTACTTCAGCTCTGTTACCTCCTTCAACCCAGTTTAGGGTTTCAGTGGTAGCACTTAACCACATCCACACGGGATTAAACTGTAGATATAGAAAAACAGGTCTTATCCAATACAGCAAAAAAAGAGGGAGGATAGATTAGTTCTTTGAGTTACTGCCTTGTAACTAACAGGCTGCACGTTCCTGTTAGCACAGAGCAAGACAGTGAGCTTGTTTGCAGCAGGAGATGTGTGAAGGTAGCAGTGTGCAATTGCATTAGTGGCCATAGTGCTTGTTCTGACTTCATAGCTGTGGGGCTCCAAGGAAGATGTTTTCAGGATGTACGGGGGGGAGAAAAAAGAAAGGTATTAAACAGGTACGTGTGATGCAACTTGAAGCAAGCACAAAGTCAAGGCATGGGGTCATCCTGTTTGTTCCACTCCACACAGGAACAGATAGCATTGTATCAGCCATTGGTAGGGGGAAAAAAAAGGTGCTGAAATTCTGCAGTATTAGAGATTTATGCAGTAAAGAAAAATGTGTGATTTTAGGAGCGTACATATTTACGAGCTGTTTGAGCATGTCAGACCTAAGTCAAAACGCTGGATAAGTGAAAGAACCTCTCTCTGGGTTTGCACCCATATTTCAGTAGGATAAGCTATGGAAAATTCACACTTGTGTGTGCCTTGTGTCAGAGAATGAAAGCTTCTTCACTTCTTTAGTGTTTTAGCTGCACTTGTATTTTGGACAATGAAGGTACTAAGACAATTATCAAAGAATAGCCAATATGCTCTAATGTTAAAACTCATTTGCCCTTTTCTCTTGTCATTTTTTTTCTCCTGGTTATTTTTTTCCCCTCAGCAGTTATCAATTACAAACAGAGGAAGAGGGGGAGAGAGAGGCCTGTTAAGTATGTGGCTGACATAACTTCTAACAAGATTATAGTATGCAGAAGCGTTACTTACCATATCCTGCAATAGTCATTGCCACTGCTAGGAGATCAGTGTAAGGCAGATAAAAGTAAATACATTTTTGCATAGCAGGTAGGGAGGGAACTTCCAGAATTCATTACTACAGGAGGCTGAGTTGACAGACATTAGTAGAAGATTCCAAAAGATATTAGAGACATTCATAGGCAACAGGTCTAAATATCAAATAGATAAAAAAAAAAAACAAAAACAAGAGATGTGGCCTCTGGCATCCCTGACAGAATGATTGTGGATGCTGGCAGAGTGCAGGAGGAATGGACCACAGAAAAGGGACGTACTCGTGTGCTTTCCTTAAGCAGCCATCCCCTTGTCGCTGACCACAGCAGCACAATGGCCTGGGTGCACGTGCATGTCTCATGTTCTTAGCTCACTTCTCCCTAACTAGTGAATTGTTCAGACCAGAGTGTCTCAAAGCTTCCCAGCAGTGCAGGCAAAATGTAATTTTGTGGTTGTGACAGAATTGCTGCTTTAGGCACCATCGTGCCTGAGAGCTGTGCCCAGGCACCAGGATGTGTGGACTGTGGGCCTGCTGCCCAGGAATTGTTCTGCTGCTGCCACAAGTACAGCACAGGATGGCTTAATATTAGTTGTTAATTAGCAGCTTCCCCAACACCCACAGTATGCAGATCTGCCTCTCTCCAAGCCATGATTTTTCTGCCACATATCATTTTGCAACCATAGCTAAGTGCTCTGTATAAACTACAGCTGGTATATTACAATGTGACAGAGCCCTTGAATAATTTATATCTAAGTCTCTATTTCATACTTATTTGTTATCCTATGGGTTTTCCCCTAGGATATGCCATCTAGTTTCAATTTAAAACGTAAGTTCCATAAATTACCACTGCACAGAAGTTGCTTTAACACGCCATTTATGCAGGTAATGGTGCACATTGTAGCAGAAGTGTTTCAGAGTTTCCACTCCTGGGATTACAGATTCACTGTAAGCTGGTACATGGGAAACAATGAGGAGTTTGCTAGAAAATTGAACAAATCCACCTTAACGTATCAAAGCAAATCACACCTTAATGTTGTGAACTCTGTAGGGCAATGTTTATGCTACAGCATGGACATCTAGAGTCCCTGCTAACATTAAGCAGAAAGGAAGTGTGTATATTGTGTGTCATGTGTATTTAGTTACCAGTTCATGAAAATGCTCTTAGGAAGAGTATTACAGCATATTTATGGTGAGGTATAAATAAGGTCCATTACACCAACGGTTCTTAATTCTGGATTTATTCTCTGGGTATATGATTTTCTGAAAAATATCATAACTTCAGAGAACAGCCAGTTCAACAATGCCTTAGCAGGGTATTATCCAAATATTACTAAAATGTGTAAAAATCTGTTATATTTGAAGGTACATGTTTGAGTTATTCACGGACTGTTCTGAGTTGGGAGGGACCCACAGTATTTTTACTTTAAAGAGTTATATGAATTATATAACAGTAAGTGCATTTCAGAAAAATTCCTTTTGTTTACATGACTTGCATAACTTAAAAGAAAATCATGTCATTGCAGTCATTAGGACTATTTTTCTGTGAATGAGGCCACATTTTGGCAAAATGTTTCTTTTTAAGTATTTAGGTTTGTCTTATTCTTAACACTTATTATATTTAATAGGCTTTGAACACCTGCTTCAAATTAATGAAATTAACTGTTTCTTGAGTAGGACTATTGACTAATTTGGCAACTGGTAACTATAGCACTGCATTGTATTTTGTTTTATTACTCAGTCATACAGCTGCATATTTCGACAGGAGGATATAATATAATATTCTCCTATCAAATATATGTGCCAATCTAGAACAGCTTCTGACTGAAATCACTTAAGTACTGTACCTAAAAGAAAGCGGTCGATATTTGTGTTGTAGTGTACAATGCTACTTGCTACAAGTAAGGTAGCAGTGAATTTCCAGGCTGTATGTATCTTGCTTAAGTAACTAGTATCTAGTGGGCCTGAGATGCTCAGTTTGTGACATAGGATTCACTAAACCAGCCTTTCATTCCCAGTCACGGGCCTCCTTTTTTGGTGATTTCCCTCATGTAAATTTGAAAGTATGTCTTGTTACATATAAATAAAGACTGCACACCAGTAACAAATACATCCTCCTGTCTATTAGGCAAATCTCCTGAACTGTGAAGCTTCTTGAGAGTCATTAGGAAAGAGAAAGGTATCACTTGCCAGTGGGAAGGTGTATATGTGAATTTGCAGGACAGTCATTCCCTTTCCTCTGGAACCCTTAACTTGCCTAGGGAGTTATCACTGCCAGTGTGTTGCCTTTGGTCTGTTTGATGCAAATGCATGAGGCACAAGAGGAGAGGTTTCACAAAAGAGGGAAATCCAGGGTTTTAGTTAAATCTTACACTGCTTGTGATAACGTGTAACAAGCAATTATTTGACAGAAGGATGCAGAAAGGGTGGAAAAAGGGATGGGCTGTGACACAATGCAACACCCAAACCAAATTTAGATTGTGTGTAAGATTGTGCTACTTTGAGACTGATATGCCTGGTTCAGGAAAAGCCCTCGGCACGTGCAAGTGCACTTGTGAATGTGAATGGCTTAAATAATTTGAGAATCCATTTACAAATCACTTTACATCTACCTCATCCAGCTTGTATGATTTCTGGTTCCTCTCAGCCCCACAGAACCAGATTGCTCATCACACAAACGGTGTTCTCTTAGCTTGTCAAGCATCTTGCCAAACTATGGGCCCTAAACCCTTGCAAGAGCTATTTTTTAATTTAGGAAAGACCTTGGCCTATTCCAGTACAGTTCTGCCTCCTTTTTATTTCTCTTCTTTTCTCTCCTTGTTCTTTCACTTTCTTTAATAGCTGAAACCTGGGATGGTGAGGTGTAATAGTGACAGTTCATTATATCCAGTAATTCAAACAATCCTTGAATATTCTTTGATGGTAGGTTACTATTCATAAGTTTCTGATGCTACTGTTTCTGATGCCTATTCATGTTTCATGTATCTAAATAAATGCATTGCTTTGGATCCAACAGGCCAGAACCAGTACTGTGGACAAAGGACGGTGGAGAACTACCAGATCCAGAGAGAATGGTTGTCAATGGCAGGGTTCTAAGCATCAGTTTCCTAAACAAAACAGACAATGGCACATACCGATGTGAAGCAAAAAATCCTATTGGCCGAAACAGCACAGAGTATGTCCTGATAGTACATGGTGAGTGTGTTCTCCTTAGTGCATGTAACGCATATGTAACGTTTCAGGCTGATACAGTCATTATGGAAAGAATAGCAAGAAAAAGTTGGCAGTATAATTGCACTTCTATTGAAGGGTGTTGTCTTTGTTTTATTAGCATGCATCTCTTCACACAGTTTAAACAAAATATAGTCACTTACGTTGTGAATTTTTTGGTAAGCACTTATAAAAATGTTTTGCAGTATGTCAGCACTGTTTTAAAAGCACTTGTCTCAGGCCTGGCTGTTCAGATAAAGCTGGTTACAAAAGAAAATATGAAGAGGAATAGCAGACAGATAAGTGCTTCAGGTTTTCTATTTAGTTTTTTATAGACCACCAAAGAGAGGACAGCAGATTCTTTACACAACTTATAGCCTGCTACTGAGAAAATTCAGTTTATACCAGTTAGCTGGTCATCATCTGGCCTATAATTACAGTCAATCCTCAAAACTATGTCATGTCCTTAATTCATTATAGTACTTCTAACAAAATGAAAAAATAGGAGGGTCGCATTAAATTGTTACTGATTTGTTTTCCTTAATTAATTAGATAACAATATGTGTCATGAAAAGAATAGGTGCCTTCTATGTTGGTCTTAATATATTGATATAACTCAGGTATAGGACAAAGTATAATACAAAATTAGCATTTGCCTTTAATACAGCCTTGCAATATGGATCTAGCAGTCTCAAAACATGATGTTCCCTTATCACAGATATGTATGTGATAATTCCTGGAAGATGATGATTTCCATAATTTGGATTCTAATCTAAGTGAATATAGAGTCAGTAGCTCCACTGTAGTTCATGATGGTACTTTTTTATCTGATTTTTTTAAAAATGCAACTTCTTATAACTGAAAAAATAAAATGAAAAATCTAATGAAGGTTATAGTCTGTAAATAGACATGGGAGTTATGTGGATTTTATTTGCTCAAGATGAATTCGGTTATAACGAATATACATTTCTTTGATGGTTGTAAGGTCTCAAAAGTATTTTTCACTCCAGGTTTAACCTGCCTTTAGGGATTTGGCATAAAACTTCTAATAAGTGCTGCTTTTAGTAAGGAACTATTTATTGGAGCTGTTGGTGAAATGTCATTTATCAAAAGAAACCCTTAGATTACTTTTCATTTTTCTTAAAGTTCACTATTAGTTTATGTAGGATTAGTGGCACAAGTAAGGAGGAGGTCTTTGCATGAGGAGCACAGAGCCTGTACTGCTGCGTGAGTATTTCTGTATTCAAGACAAATAGAGCAACTAAACCCTCTAACCTCTACTTACATTGGTTACTCTAAGAAGAGATAAAGCAAAAATGTCTTTTTCATCCTGGAGGTGGTGGTGTGGTGGTTGTTGGCTCCAGGCACAAAGTGCGCTGCCTTTGATGAGGTAGTGGCTTCTGTACTTACCATATGTTGAAACTTCTGTCTGATGTGTTTTCTGCCCAATTTATTTATGTGATTATTGCTGAAAATATGGCCTTTTATAATTGCAATTTTTTTTCCCATCAGTGGTGCAATATACCTCTATCAATGAATATTTCACCACTTCCTATATGTCTCTTGCATAGTGGCATGCCCCCTGTTGATCTGATTATCTTGCAACAGCTTTATGGCAGTCTGTAAAATCCTTCATTATCAGGGAGGTGTTCTGTTATGTTTGGCAGCATATTAAGCATGTTAGCAGGTTTAGTTTGCTCATTGCTGACCTTTTCTGTTATGAGTACCAGAGTTTTCCTAATTGCATTTCAGCAATTCCAGTGTTGGAACTAGAGAAGGTAAATGTCAGGTGCTTCTGAGGTTTCTGAAACAATGAGAGTAATGTGACAGAGTGTGAGATGATGTTTAGTGCTTAACAACTTAGTGCATTTCAGAACTGTTAGGTTTATTTTAAGTACAGAGGAGACTGACACAATTATTTTATCAAGTGTATCACAATCAGTTGTATAGATCAATTTAAGCAGCCTTACCCCTTCTTTAGCTCATTACATTCATGGATGTCTCTAGTGGAACATAATCCTCCCCAAATTATACAATATTTTCTCTCTCTTTCTCTGGGGGCTAGAAAACCTACTTTTTATCACTTTCTGAGATACAGCCTTCCATTAATAGAGGATTTTTTTTTCTTATCTTCCTAAATATATCTGGAAGCATCCTTTGATTTCTCATCCCTTCCCCTGTGCTTAATGTGTTGATGTAATTTTTTTGTCCTACTCCTTTGTTAGAGCTGATTTATCCTATAAGTATGCCTTCTTACTTGGAATGTTAGGATTCCAATACAAGTACATGCCAGATTTTCCCTGTGACGTGGTGTGAGGATACAGAGGATATCAATTGAAGCTGTTCTCTGCAGGGGAAGGGGAATGCAACATGATCCAGAGCTTTGCTTTTCTTATATATACTGTTATTTGCACTGCATTTTTTTCCTATTTTGTTGTTTTGATTTTGTTTTTGGTTTGGGTTGGGTTTTTTCCACTTTGACAGATTTTCTGTCTTTCTATTTATTAATGTTATCAGAGCTTCATCTGGCCTCTATTCTTCCCCCCCTTGCCCCCCCACCAGTGGTACTCCATCTACTAATTCTGTCAGTTTCTGAAGTTATCTTTCTGAGAGAAGATTTAGACAGCTTTAGTATAGAGAGAGGATTGCCTAAAAACGGAAAGCATAGTTTATCACAATTAGAGTTTACAGGTAAGTAAAATATTATACAAAGTAATTATACAAACCAAGCAAGGAGTGTCTCGTACCTTTAACTGGACCAACCTAGACACAAAATTATATGGAAAAGTAGTTTTATTTTTCCACTGTAAGTGATAATGAGGTAATACTGTTTTGATGGCAAGTGATGGCAGTGGAAATAAATATTGCTGTAAGTAGATGAATGGCAAGCTGTCTAATGCAATTAGTACCTGATAACAGATTTTTTGGGGTTTTTTTTGGGTTTTTTTAGACTTGTATAATTAAAAAAATCAGACCAGAGAAATTGAATCTATTGGAATAAAGTTAAAGGCATGGGCTGTTAAATATGCTCATACTGCTTTGCTGGATCAATATGACTGCTAATTTAACTTTTCTTAACATTTATTGTTAATAATAAATGTCATAAAATACTTTGTGAAGCAGGAAGGTGGGCACAAAGTCAGAGTTTATAGGCAGAAGTACAAAGGCAAGACGTAGTTTGCTCAAACATTTGTCTCATGCAGTAACAAAGGCACAAGCTTTAATGCCTGTAGCTGTTGACATTTCTGTACTCTAATTGGCAAGCCTAGTGCTTTAGAAGTGCACATTCAGGCTAGATATATTACACCTATTCTTTGGTAATTTGCCCCAGGCAATTTTCACTCTCTTCCAATCTATTAAGAATTTTTGTTTACCTTTGTCCAAATGCTAGTCATTAATCACCAGCAAACAGAGCAAACTGTCAAACTCACGTTGCTCAACCCAAAAAAACATAGATTCTACTTGCAAAGCTGAGGTAATAACTGCACTGATTTAGCTGGAGTCGAGGAAGGGGGTGGTCCATCATAATCAAACTGAAGATGCACCTGTTATATATGCAGGGGTAGTTCATAACCTCTGGATGTCACTCCTGAAGGCTTAGATCATCATCACATTGCAGGGAGTGACAGAAGTCCACATCACTGAGAAACCCTCTTAATGGAAACAGCAGCTTTTGATAATTTGCAGACCTATTTGAAATAAAGTACCTTGGTGAAATATCCTGATGTGCCAATCTACACACACGCATTAAATTAATTGAAATATTCAGAGCTATAATGTGTCGTGTAGCAATTATCTAGAAGAGCAATATGGAAATTAACATGAATCAGCAGCTGTGGATGGTCAAGGCAGTTCTTATTGCTCTAATTATACATACAGTAGAAAGCATTTGAGCCAGTTACTTAGTATCTCTGGAGAATTAAGTGTCATAACCTATTCCTTTGTCTTCAGCCTCTGTTTTCTATTTTTTTTCTTAGGCAAGCTATTTTTTGCAAATAAAGGCAACTGAAAGACTGGGTTACATCCTCATTAGTATTTTGAAACGTGCTTTCAAACAGATCTCCTACAATGTGTAAGACCAAAGGTCCCACTGCACCTTTCCTAACTATAACATTATTTATATTCTACCTGCTTGTCCAGTCCTATTTCAAAACATTTGTCATCTTAGCTTCCACAGTAACCTGTGGCAACAAGTTTCTAAATTGAGTTATGTGCTTTGAGGGAAAAGTATTCTCCTTTGTTTGTTTAAGCCTGCTGCTTGATCTCTTCACTTCCCAACTTTACAAGCTATTTGGCCTCTCTTGCTTTTTGTCCTGGAAGTATGCTGTTAAAATCACTTTTATACTTGTGCTGCTTCCCTTCGGTAGATTCTTAAGTATTTCCACCTTGGTCTCAATTTCTCATTAATTATGATCTTCAACTCTGCATTTCCTGGATTCTTTTCTCTTTTTAACTTTTTTTCTTCATTTTTAGTCTAGTTGTAAATCTATGTGATTGACTGTTCTACATTTCTGGTAAATGGCACTCTGGCAAATCTGTACCAGCCACCTTAGTCTATTAAATCCTCCCTCCAAATACATTTATAGAGGTTCACCTTCCATGGCCTCTCATAATTCCAGCATGATGCACTTTTACATTTCTACAAGCTTCTTTTTGAATTAGTATAAACTCTGTGGAATCCCGAACACATGTGAAGTTAAACAAGCTATATTACCTCTCTCTGTTCTAGATTCATTCATCTTTGTCAGTTCATTTGCCCACCATCAGATTTTTATTCCATTGCATTTCTGTTGTGATGTCCTTGTAGTGGCCCCTCTCTTTCCTTTGTTTCTCCAAGTCAGTTTTGTATATCTCTCAATTCACTGTAAATTGAAAGAAAACTGAGGAGGTGAGGATGTTTTCTGCCCTCTTCTAAAACCAAGCTTACTGAATAGGCAATAGATCTTTTGATTTGCAAATATTTTCACTACAGACCTCAGATAAATCTTGCACAGTGTTTTGGACACCTTATTGTCGTAAAGATATATCATAAACACATAAAAAGGATTCACTAGAGGGGCAGAGGGAGGTAGGAAGGAAAAGAAGCAGCATCCATGTGGAGCAGCAGTGTCATCAATAATGTAGTTGCCTTCTCCTACACAGAGAGCTAACTGCATAATTTCTAAAGTTTCCTCTTTTAAAGTTTCTGAGTTGAAATGTCTCATTTATACACACATCTTGGAGAAAAGACTTTCTTTGCCTATGGAAAAGTAGATTTTTTTTTTCCGCACTGTGAAAATATCCTACCTTTGGGTGAACGCAGCTTGGGCTTTATGAAAAGGGAATTGAGGAGACCTGTGTTGCAATGTAGCAGTAATAACGTTTATGGCTGCAATATTGGGTAATTTTGGTAAAAAACCCCAATGTCACCCTTACAGCCATCAAGGTATTCAAGAATATGAGACTCCGAAGACTTCTTAGGACTTAATTAGAAATTTGGTGCATCGGAATACCTGTACCTTTTGGCTTTAAGGTTTTTCTTTTTTGTATCTGTGTGTGAATTAAAAGAAAAGTCTCAATTTTGAGTCCTTAAAATATAAGGTGAAAATTTTTTCCTATACAGTAAAAAGTACAGAAGACAGGTCAGAAATAGAGATGCCTGAGCTTTCAGTTGGAAAATAAATAAAGAAAAGAACATTCTTGAAGATACTGTCTGTCTCAAAAGCCTTCCTTCCCTCAAACTATCTCTTCTTTTTCTCTTCGTCTTCCTCACCGTGTATTCATTCATATGCATTCACAAACAAAAGCAATCAAACAGAATCCAGTCAATTATCCAGGAAGAATTTTTTTTTCTCCCCCATCATCATATCCTTTGAAATCCATGTCAGCTGGATATAGTTTTAGTGATAAACGAGGTGAGAAAGAGCCAGGTTACACAGTCAGGCCGAAGAAAATGGTTCATTATAGCTCTGTGTTAAAGGCAACATTATAAACACACAAAAGAATTTAATGTATCTGTTATTCTTCAAAGCATAGCCCTCCAAATTGTGTTGAAATATGTTGATTTTTCATGCACGTCGGTGTTCTAAAATGACATTAAGGTATTATATAATTATCATAACATTGAACTTGCCTTCTCTGGAAGATTCTTGGTTGCATTAGCAGGTGTGGTCCAGACCTTAAAGCACAATGCAGATGAACGTCAGTCAGATGAATTAAGAAATCATTGTGCAGTATAGCTTTTATTATTGGACTAAAGAAGAATAGTGTTTAGTTGACATTTTCAGGTATGAGAAGTCTGTCAAGAAAGTTAGGGTGGAATTGTTGGCTTAATTTTATGGATGAATTGTCCAGCTATTATCCCTGAACACTCTCAAGGCAGCTACTTTGAAATTGCTTTTTGTTGATAAATACTTGAATAGTGGGGTGTATAGTTGAGCTGTGTGAACTGATCTTTCTTCATTTATGGTGACTTTAGAAGAATAAGATACAAATTTTTTTCTAGATAAGCTTAAATTTTGAAAAGGTCAAGTAAATAACATTCCAAACCATACTAACACTTTTGGGGAATATGCTTGACACTTTTACATGTGTAGATTGAAATACTTTTTTCATGAAAGAAAACTTTTAAAATAAAGTGTTGTTGGTGTTTTTTTAGATAACATATGGAAGGTGGTTTTTTTTAATTTTTTTTTCCTAATTCCATACTGGAATACTCACTGAAATAATTGAATTTAAAGCATTTCAGCAGCAGCAAGTCCAACCTTCAACAATATAGTCTATATATGTAGTTCATTCCTTTTTGAATGGGTGTCATACATATCCTAAAAGCCTATCATTTTGGATAACATTTTTAATAACACATGATTCTTGAAAATATTTAGTTTGCTTTGTACATATATAATTGGCTAATGTGACAGTCCTTGATTAAGATTTCTTGTGTGATTTCTGAAAAGGAGAAGATTGTTTGTTAGTTGTGAGTTATAATAAGGGATTTAGGTTTTTTGTCCATACACAATAATTGCATGAAGTTAGTATTTTGGATGCTTGTATATGGGTAGGACATATACAATGAAGTACATCTTGAACTAGATATATTACTCTTTCTTTCTTGAAAAGAGCTATTTAACTGACCTTCAGTGCCATGGATTTCCAAAATAGTGCTGTTGAGTTATTATCAGTGATTTGCTGTAGTAGTAAAGCTTGCTTTCTAATTTTTCTGGACTTTGCACTTTGTGATTCATTATACCCCCAATTTTCTTGAAGTTTGCTTTAACTGACCCCTTTTGTTTGACAAGTCAGAGAAATTGCTGTGTCTATGAAGATCATACACAATCTTCATGAAGAAAATAAAACTTCTAACTGAATAATTTAACTTGAGACTGATGATAAAGTTGCAGTCTAACAGTTGTTTATGATCTTCTGTTTCCATCTAAATCACTTACTATTCAGAAAACTCAAACTCTAAAGATAACATTGAAGAGTCTTAGTGATTTTTCTAAATTGAAACCTTTCCTGCACCATTCGGTTCTGTGTGGAATGCAGATGAGGGTATCCTGTGTGTGTCTTTCTCATGTGGTGCTTCTCTAACTTACCTGTCTTTGGAGAATAGGTTGCTCCGTTTTTCACTCAATTCGAGAAAGGAAATGGTACTTTATGTAGTGATATTGCTCTCAATGACAACTGGTAATGCTAGGTGATACATCAGTACTGTGCTTAGTTCCAGCTGAGATTTTGAACCTTGGGAAGATTCTGGCCAAATGGAAATAGATATAAATGCTTTGGAGACTGAGAGTAGTAGGGAAAACTTCAGCAAAAAATATTCATTTTAGAGAACTTTTATATCTAAGGTTTCTGATCACACGGGAAGATGAGAATCAAGGTTCAGACTTAGCTTATCTCAAAGTATTAATATTCCTAACATCCATAATTTGTTGTAAATAATTGTTAGTACTGATTATTCTATTTTTTCTATTTGGAAATTTAATTATTAAGTACTTGGTAAATTTTTCTGGAGTTTATCTTAGCCTGCATGTCTATATTATATAATGAAAAAATATTCAATCAGATGTTTCTTACAGTATTCTACTAGCATTTTCCTTAGAGCAAATAAAGTATTTCCCCACTTGTTTTCATTATTCTTTCAACTATAAACAGATCATATTAAAAAAAGAAATTTCCTGACAAAAAAATTTAAAAATTTGTAATAAATCTTTAAAATTTTAGAAATCTTCTTAGTCTTTTTTCGCAGCATAAGTTCAATGTAAATTTGTGCTGGGACCTGAAGAGTCTTTAGCCCTTCTTCCAGCATGGAATCCACTAAGCTGCAATCACAAACTATTTTTTCTACCTCTTGCTGCTTGCATTCTTGATGCAATTTAACAAAATTCTCTTTGCTTTGTAATTAGTCACCTGTTTTTTTTTAGTTGCTAAATACAATCAGTCTTTCAGCACTGAATCTTCCTCCAACTTGCTGTACCTTACTGTGAATCATCTTGACTGTCTCAAGGATTCCACACTGTTTTGGCAGCTTTCAGAAAAGGTCATCCCATCAAACTTTCTGTGTGTCTCCCAGAGAAAGGGGAATAGACAGCAAAAAATAATCAGGAGGACAGTAAGGGTGCATCTCAAAACCATTCTCAAGTTGCAAGAAGGAAAAAAAAAAAAAGCCATTGCTACCAAAGCTGGTAAAGTTAATTGGAATAGTCCACATGAGGATCTCACACAACACCCCGACTTGTTTCACGAGGCTGTGGTTCCCTCATCAGCACTAAGAAAGCTCTAACCCCGTTCCCCAGACAGCAGCTACAGCTGAGCGTGTTCATGTTCTGGTGGAAGGTGATGTGCCATTTCTGAGAGCGAGCCAAGCAAGCTTCCGTCAGAATTGCTTTGCTTCGGTTAGAAGGCCTGGAGACGGAAGAATTAAAGTATTTGGGGTTTTTTTGGGTTTTGGTTTTTTTTAATCTACTTTATACTCAGATGTGCATTTTCTTTACTTTTCCTTCACCGGTATCCACATAGCTTGTGCATCCCCAGATGCACCCTGGAAAAAAAAGTAGTTGTTTTCCTTGGTAACCTCATTCCTGAGGAGGGTATGTCTTTCAGCTGAAACTCCCCATATTAATCCTCATGGCAAATGAAGACAAAAACAAACCAAAGGAGAGGAGGAAGGACAAGAAAAAGGTCTGGCAGGGTAAAACTATAGGAGTGGTTAAAGTGGTTTATTCTTTAGATATTACTGTGGGCCACTGCACTAGTGGATTTGGGGGGTTGGGATTTTTTTGTTTTGTTTTGTGATTTCTGCACTTTACATTTCCTGCAGGATTTGTAATCCTTGATTGGTAGGAGGCAGGGAGGAGTTGAAGGACCCTGACATGTTGAAGTGCTTGATTGAGGAGAGGTCTGGATGGCTTTCAGCATTCCTAAGCAGGAAGTGAAATCTCTTTGTGTATAATTTTGGTTCAAATAAATAAGCAATATGATCATCCATTCTTTAAAAAAAAATACTGTGATATTCCACTGATGAAATATCCTATTTGATGGCTTAATAGTTAAGGTGCTAAATATCTGCCAGCCTGATAGCAAGCTGGGTAATTTTAACAAAATTAAGCCTTGACTCTATTGCATGTATCCTGCCATTCATAGCCATGTGTTACACAAAGCCAAAGAGTCATGGCAGGAATTCAACTACATGTGTAGAACTGTTTTGAGCCAAAAAAGACAGAGCATTAAAGATTGACAGCTAGACAGATAGGGCCTTATTTTCTCAGGTAGTGTACTTTGGTGATAGGAATGTGAGAATTAATTGTATTAGTCAAAGACAGTGCAGAGAAGTGTAATAATCTATGTTTTAGGTTGCAAAGATGCCATTCACTTTCCCGAGGTGATTCTCACTGAGATACAGCTATCCCACTGTGATAAAGCATTTCAGATTAGTCTTGGGCCCCTTTGATTACATTTTGAAATAAAGTCATTTAAAATAAATAACATTCTCTGTTATCTCTTTTTACTAACCTTAAAATTATTGAAGTGGGTTTTGAGTTGTTTAAGCAATTTCAGTGATCTGTCCGGAGTTTCTCAGAGAAATGAAAGCAGCAGCCATAATAAAATAGAGATCAGCAATCTGTTTACCTTCATTGAGTTTCAACACATGTCCCCATAACAGGGAAATTTTGGAAAATTCTCCTTGACTTCTTTCTTCTTCTCAGTGATATTCTTTCTCTTTGGTTGGGGTTTTGGTTTGGGTTTTTTGGGGGTTTGGGTTTTTGTTTTTTGTTTTGTTTTTTTTTTTTGGGGGGAGGGGGAGGATTAGTTGTTTGAGTTTTGGAGGGGAGGGGGTTTGGTTTTGGGTTGGGTTTTTTTTGTTTGTTTTTTTGTTTTGTTTTCTTTTTTTTCTCCTTTTTGTGCAGAAAGAGTCAAGTGTCATTCTGGGAAAGCTGTCATCTCTGTCCAAGGCTGCTGGTGTCTGAATTTGTATTGTGCATTAGCTTTTCCTTATAGGTTTTCAAGGGCCAGATGCCGGTACTTTATTTCATTTAATTTTGAATATTCCTACTTTATGGCTTGGAAAAACAAGGAAATATGGCTTTTCTGTTTACTTAAAAAGAGTAAAAATGAACATCACAGCCCTAATGTGATTTTTAAGCAGTGGCAATGGGCCTAGAACGCCATATTAATAGTGATAGAATGGTGCACTTCTGGGGAAATCATGCTGGCTTTATTCATACAAGATGTTTGGTGTTTTTTGTGGTAACATTTTGTCTTGAATGCAGTGAAATTGGCACTGCAGGTATAAGGACAACTGCCTTTTTAAATGCAATTTTGAGAGAGGTTTTGTTTTCCTTTGTGTTTTTGATTTTTGGTGTGTTTTTTTTTGTTTTTTTTTAGTAAAGGTTTAAAATGAGCCTTAGGACATCTGTTCTGAACTCCCCTGTCAGGCTCAAAAGTCTGTAAAATTGATGACCTTCCACTTAATTCTTCTGTGTTCATTTCCCCAGCTGTGAAATGGGAATAATCCTGCCTCTTTTTCCCTAACATTTGGTCTGTACTGCCCCAATAGTGATCTTACGAATCTTCAAAGCAGAGATCCATTCTTTACTGTGCATATATTTGTTAATGTAGGGTTGTGAACAAAATCAAGACATGCATAGATGCCTTTTAATAAGTAAAGCTTCTTCATTTGAGGCCACAGTCTCAAACAATGACCTAAAACTACCTTTTTGTTTAAAATGGTGAATTACAAAATTCATTTCCTTAGTCGCCTGCATGCTCTGCAAATTTTACTTAATTTCTTTCAGGCAAATTCCATCATCAGGTTCAGTGCTTTGCCCAGTGCAGTATTTGTAACTAATAAGAAAGGTGAGCTTTTGTAAAAGATAGATTGGGTCCTTTAAAATAATAGACTTTATTATTATTATTGCTGCTGTTTAATTGAAAAGGACTTTAACTGCTAGCAAAACTTATGCTAGGCTTAGGAAAAAATTAGTTCTTACACTTTACTTTTCAAGTAAATTGTAATTTGAAGTATGTATTGTATACATATAACTCCAGAACATGTGACATTAATCTTTCTTAATACTTGGTTTAATTTGTCTTTACAGATAAGTCTTGCACTAATAACCATTAGTAAAGTAAAACTTAGAGTACCTGAAAACAGATTCTTCAATTTAAAAGAATTTTCCTACTTAAGAACTTCAGTTGTTTTAAAACTAAGATAATTTTCAATGTTCAATCAGCTAGTTATCAAATTTGTATCACCTGGTTTTAGCACAGTAGAAATTAAGAAATAACACATTACAGCCTATTTGTTTTCTACAGTACAAATGTTGCAGTTAATATAATCTGCCCCACCAATACTAAACAGCAATAGGTAAAATGTGTTGTGAGATACTACATTGCCACCTTTTATTCTTCTGCTTCACTGAGAGCAAGAACGGTGAGCTCTTTAAATGGCTAGACTGGTGGCAAACAATGAGTCCGACGGACGGTGAAATGGGAGCGTGTTCCAGCATCTCAGGACCTTCATTGCCAACTCCTCTCCCTGTTCCAAGGGAGCTGCAGCTAGAGTGCTTTTGCTGATAGCAAATTCAGTGGAGTGCTGTGGGGAGCAAAGTGATCCCTAAAGTAAGCACTGAGAGCTTCAGAGGTCAAACCCGACATTTTAAAAGCTATGAGCCACCAGTGCAATGCTTAAATGTTCATGTTAGAAATGCTTGGTTCAGGTTTCCTGGGGTCCCTGTGTGCAGCTCCACCAACTGTGTGTGCAAGACTACCCTAGTCTCCAGGTGACAAAGCTGTGTTTGTGGCAACATCTGTGCTATGCAGAAAGGTCATGTTTTCCAATCCATAGAAAAAGAAAAGAAAAAAGAAAAAAAGAAAGAAAGAAAAAAGCTTTTTTTCCCCCCTGCATTTATCGTTACTCTTTGAATTTTAGCAAGTACTCATGAGCATTATAGAGCACATAGCCCCAGTGCCTACTAAATCCCAGATTCTGATCACTGCAAGAGAAAGAGTGAGGGCTGCCTTGCTGAGCCAGCTCAGCTTGTTAGGGTCCCCGTGGAAGGTGGTAGAGGTGGGTTTTACCAAAATACCCTTTCTGTCCCCATGACCCAAGGTCCCACAGCACTGCTGAGAGCTGGCCTGAGTCGGGGCAGATGCACTTTGAGGGAGGAGAAAAGTCGCAGAGCCGGTCCCTGCTCTCAGCTCTGGGAACTTACCCTCCCTTACCATGCCCTTCCTAATGCATTGAGGCACCTCCTTCCCGTTGTTTTTTTCCCTGTCACCTGCCTGAGATGCACAGCTGCTTGTTTTCTGACAGCTCACACACCTGTCCTGAGCCTGACCAGCCTTCCTGGTGGAAAATCAGACTTTCACACATCCATAGTCTTTGGGGAGTCTTGATGTTGCTCTGGTGCACAAAATAAATGAGATATTCACTAGAGGAGTTGTTTCAAGACAATTTAGGGCAGCTAGCTCTTTCTTCATATTTCAGTGTCAAATGAGATGGCATAATCAGAAATAACTTGCTACTAGATCTTGTTTTTTTCATATTCATCACATTTTTTATTTTGTCATAACCAATTATGATAAGAGCATGTGTTGTAAAATGTGCCATTGTATGATATCAGGACCTCATATTAAGTGATTTGGGATGACACCACACAGCAAGTACTAAGTATTAATATTGACATGGGCTTTGTTCTTTTAAGTTATATCCTTAACTTTCTAAGGACAGAATTTGGGCCAGGGATGTGCAGATTCCAATTTTTTGCTTACCTCTTTGAAAAAAAAACTGAAACAGTCTTTTTTTGCTGTAAATCCTAACACTTCATCCACCTTCTTTTGCTGCTGAAACCTTTTGCTTTTGAAATAGGAGGAAAAAAAGAAACAAACCAACCACCAACCAATAAAACTTTCTATAAGAAGAGAAAACTATTGTTCTTTTCAGTTCCTAATTTAGGAAGAAAGAGAAGCAGGATCAAAATTGTAGTGTCTCTTAGCACTTGGAGTCATGACTGTGCAACCAAATGATGTTTAATCAAACTTTAATGAAATGTCTCATGTCTTCTAACACGTAGTACCAGCTACAGGCCCATGAAATGTCTTACAATCATAGGACTATGTGAATTTATTTTACTTGTAATCTGCCTAGCCATTTTAGCCCAGCTATATGTCTTGCAATATGAACTCATTCACTAGGAGTCTCTAATGGTGTAACTATGGATATAGATCTACATGGAGCTTCCTTAAAAGGGTTTGGATATTTTTAATGACATCTGATTTGCTAGCAAAAATGTCAAGCACATAATTGCCATTTCAGAGTTTCATAAATCTGAATCAATTAGTAAAAAGAACCCCTTGACCTCATGTCCATGAGTGTTCATGATCATTCAGTCTAAGTGCTAAGGAGCTACTGGCACATGATATTCAAGCTGAATGATCCTTTTGTTCAATCCTGCTTTCTTGGAGCAAGGGTAAGTGCAGCTCCCTTTGAATTTAAAACCTTGCTAAATTATTTAGTGCCACATACCACAGACTTGATTAAATTTTGCACAGAGTAGTGAGATTGTTTCCCAGGTAGGTCATCACTCAGTTCAGTTTACCACTTAAAATTTCTTTCATTCTCAGTCAAAATACAGCAAGGGCCATCCATCATTATCACTCTATCCTTTAATTTTTCTGTCAGCCTTTGTCAAGCTTGAAACAAAAGCCTTTACATTTTTATCAACTGCAGCTATTGTTGTCTGATTTGTGCTCAGTTATGTCAAAACATCGGTTGTGTTTTTACCGAAAAAGTCAAATATTTTCAATAGGTCAGATCTATCTTTCATGTAAGCCTGCTAAACCAAACGGAACCATTTCTCTTTTTTTTTGGAGATGGAGAGTAAAACTGCTTAGAGTCAAAACGGCACTGAGAGTAAATTGTCCAGGCTCCCTGCACTTAAATGGATGAATGTCCTCTGCCTTAGTAAGAAGAATGCAGCATCAAGTCAAGAAAAGAGAGGCAAAGAGGAAATTTTGTTCTGGCACGGCTTGACACTGTTTTATGCTGATGTTGAATAACATTATTCTACTACCCATAAGCAGCTCTGCTAAGGAGCAGCCCCCACACCAAGCCAAGCATTGTGTGCTCCTCCTTTTTCCACTGTCTATTTGGGATCTGCCTTCAGCTTCAGGTTGGTGACATGCCAACACAGGAGTGGCCTTGAGGAACCCCTTTCTAAAACCTTCCCCATACTGTTCTCTGCACCCCCTGAACTGGAACAGGTCCTCACTGGAAAGAGAGTTCTTGGCTGAGTGTTTACAGCTCAGCTCAAACCTCCCTGTGCCAGTAGAGGTGGCAGGAGCCCGTATTTCTATCAAAAAATGCAGCTCAGGTCTTTCATGTATAACCTGTGGGAATGTAAGTGAAAAAGAGTTGGGACCAGTGTCAGTAACTTCCCTTGGCATGAAGATTTGCCCCTTCTCTGTTTCCAATAAGTCCTATGGAAACAATTAGTTCTCCATGAATTCTTTGTAATTCAGAGCTAACAAGGTTTTGAAATTAATACTAACTTCAATACATTATTGGATTTTTGACTGAATATCTGTCTGTCAACAGACACACAGTTTAGAAGTGAGGTTTCAAAATTAATGGTGACAATTACTGCTTGACTTTAGATCTCTGAGCATGGTTTTTCTATCTTCTTTGGTTCCCCATCTGCAAAATATAGCTATTTTCTGCTTCACAGGAGGCTAAGGATTAATACTTTACTATTACTGAAATAGGAGTCTCGTGCAATGATTTGGGTATGGCTACTTGAATTAAAAAGTTCCACTCTAGGAGGTCTCTTGGTCATATTGATCCTTGGTATTTAGTGGCATGAGAGGCATAAACAAAGATTTATTTTCAGCTGAACATTTGTACAACTAGATTCAGAAACTGCAAGACAAAGAAATGGAATTGAGTTTCACTCTAACACAGGTTTCTTGGGCAGAAATCTGCAAATCCATTCTCTTAAGATCCCTCTTGACAGAAAGCTCAAGGAGGACAGATCATCCCAGTCCCTTTAATAGTATGTTTCTGGGTAGCTGCCAGCAGGGAGCTCTGGATAGTATAATGTGTGCCTCACTAGTGATATAAGATAGGTATAACCTGCATTCAATTAAAAAAAAAAAAAAAGGAAAAAAGTCCTGCAGGACTAGAAACAGGTCAAATGGTCATTCCCTTTTCTGACATGAAAATGAAGCAGCACACCCTCTATGAAGCACAGTGATCCATATGCCTTAAGCAGAAGCCTGCATTGTGAAGTATCATTTTTTTACCTGTAGTCTGTCTGATATTGGGAACTTCCAAACCTGCTTGCCTCCCACACTTGCAATACGTGATGGGTGACTCAGGAGCACTGTACATTACTTGTGGGTTTTTTCTAAAGTGCATATTCTATATTCTCTTATGCAGAGGCATTTTCCAGGGAAAGACAGTTTCCCTGAGAATCCATAAATCCTGGAAGAACTGATAGGAGCCTTTCTGTCAGGCTCAGTAGGACTGAGTGGCCTCATCCACATAAGTCTTTTCAGTGTGCGGCTCAGGTGCTTTTCAGAATGCTATGCCTGGATTAGGGCTGTCCAAAACAAGATTTAAGGGTGAGATATAGTCCAAGAGTCCCAAAATGTGTTGTCTGTACTTTTACACATTCCTGTTGCAGACAGTCATGGTGTTAATGAAACAATTCCCTCAAACCTAAGCCAGTACCAACCAAATATTTCTAGAGTCCAGAGCAGACTCAGATATCATTGCATGGGCAATGTAGTGCTCCTAAGGTTGCTGATTCCTAGTTCCTCTCTTGTATTGTGGTCTTTAAGAGCAAGTATCTGTAATACTCTGAGCAAAGCAGACCAACTGTAGTATTTGCATAGTGAATTTCACCTTACTCTGCACAGAAAGAAACAAAGCAAATGCTATTCCTTGTATTTGTGTGCCTTTTGAGAACATATGCTTTTCTTTGAGGCTTCTGACAAGCTGCCATTTTGATGTTTGGCATCAGAGATTATGACTTTGATCAGGAAACTAATTTCTGCACAAGTTTTCATTATTCTTGATCTGATCAGAGAAGATAGATTTATCACATCTATATTAAAGTGCTGATGTATCCTAGTTCTTATTAACTAGAATCTTTCCTAAATAGCCTTTCATTTAAAATGAAAAAGGTTGCTGGAAATACTTCAATCAGAAGAGACACCAGAAAGCAATCAACTTCTAAGTTTACCAGTTGCTCATGTAAGCTGTTATTTAAAATAGGTAAAATAGACAGCGTGTTTGCAGAATGGATAGCACTGTCATAAAACCCTAACTTGCCATTGCAGAGTCTTAAGCAAATGGTATATTTAAGAAAGATATAGAATGGAACCACGAGTCACACTAATTAGGTTTTATCTACAAGAATGATTTGTAAAGGTTTCCTAATAAGCAGGGCTTTGCTCTCCTTATGAAGTAGGTGGGGGTTCTTCTGTTTGATTTCATTTTTAACAGATACTTACCAGGGAAGGAGTTTCCATTTATGAAAAGAAATTATATAGATCAGTACATGTGACATGTATCTTTTTAACATGTTAATTTATTTCTTATGCTTGTTATACTCAGTTATGTTTAATTATTGTGGTACTCACACTCCAGGTAATATTATCATTTTTCCTGGTGATTAATGTGGCTGCACTGAGGGAGGTTTTAAAAGGCTGTTCTAATGTTTCTGAGAATATTTTGTATTGAAAAATAGATTAAATATCAGTGTACAAGAGATGAAAGAGGGATCTTATGCTGATTTATGATGGCTTCAGAAGTGGAAAAAAAAAAAGATATAGATTTGAGAAGATTTGAGAGAAAACAGTGCTGGTGTTTATCAAAACTAGAGGAATAGAGAAAACTTTAGGTGACACAGATGTTAACTGACAAAGAGACTTTTAAAGTTGCAAAACAATCTGTTGTCCAGTACAAAAATAAGGTAAGCAAGCTACTTTGAAGTCTTAAGAGAGTAATTATGCAGTGTTGAACTCAAGGACCCCGTGTCTGAAGTATGTTGTGAAGGGCCCAATACTGAAAATTTCTGAGCTACTTCAGCTTCCATTGATTTCAGTCAGAATTGATGGTACTTAGAGACCAATTGCATTTCTTTCCACAGCAAGGGAAGACAGATTGTGGGTCAGATTTTTGCTCTTTTATTGCATTGAATAGCACCCTTCAGAAATATTTTCACTGAAATCAGTGTGGAATGGGTTACCCACCATCAACTGCCAAGAAATGAGTCCTTTCCTTTTAAACCTACAGTATAAATAGTCTGAAAAAGTCAGATGCTTTTTATGTCTTCATGGAAGTCTTTTTCTCTAGTTCTTTTCAGGGCTTTTGTTTGTTTGTTCTTTAAAACCTGCAGTCACCTTATAAGCAAAGTCCTATTGGTCTTTATTGCTCATGGCAGTGTAATCAAAGTATTTTCTGTCTGTACATCTGGTTATGTTCTGCTCTGTACTGGAGCATTTTGCAAGAGACACTGTTGATTGCTCTGCAGTGAACCGGTGGTGCCCCTAAGCCTGGCTTACCTGCCCTTACTTGACCAAAAGCTGAAGGGTTTTGTAGGATGTTGTCACCAGGGCTATGTGGGGGTTTTTTGGTGTTGTTTTTCTGATCTGTATGCATGGGTTTGTTAATAGTAATATTATTAGAACTTCTGATTTTTAGTTCCAAGCTGTTTTAGAGAAATGCTGATGTGTGTACTAACAGTAAATTGTAAGTATTAAGGATGACTCAAAGATGAATGTGCCTGCTAATTGGGGTAAAGATTTTGAAATATACTCTGCTCTGGATCTTAGCAGACAACTGTGTCTTAAGCAAATGTGTGGGAAGAAGAAAAGCAATCCGGAAAAAGCAGCTCGTATAGTCAGTAGCATTTTCTCCCCTTTTTCCCTCCATTGAGTCTGTCTGAAAGTGGGTGTTTTAACATACAGCCATTTCTCGTTAACATGTGTGTGTTTATTTTAGCATGATGGTGTTTTTTTCATCTCCCACTCTGACACAGCATGTTTCATCTGTATATGGTTTCTACTATATGAGACATTTAAAATGGCTCAGTGAAGAAATGGATTCTTGTCACTTAAACCGTCACTCTCTAGATCTGTGGAAACTTCGTCATTTTAACAGAGTTTTAAATTCCATGTGCTCAAAGATTGACTATAAAAATTGAGAGTGATAAATGTCAAGAATTTAAAGGTACTCTGTTGTACCTGTAATAATTTATGTTAATCATGTTTTAATTTAGTCATTTTCAACATACTTGTATTTACAAATTAAACCACTATTATGGTTCTCCTTTGTTTGCATGATATGATTTTATTTTATATTTTTTTTTCCACTCACCAGATGTTTTCAACACTTTGCTTCCCACTACTGTCATCCCCTCCCTTACCACTGCAACAGTCACAACCACTGTAGCCTTAACAGCCAGCACAACCACCTCGGCAACAGCCACCAGCATCAGAGGTACAGTATCCTTCTTTGTTATGGCCTGGAAAACACATTATAAATAGGAAATTATAGGTTTTATGTTTAAGCAGGGGCAAAGAGAATTGTCTAATGGGCAAAGAGAGGGTTTAAGTGTATAGATCTTTGAAAGAATAATCCACAGAATGGTACATGGTTAAGAAAGATTTCATATGACCTTGAATATTTTCATTGCTCAAGTAGTGTGTATATGAACTTTGACAGGATGCTTAAATTATTTGTATACATTTGCATTTAATTTTTTTTAAGGTTAGTAGATTAACTTTAATGTAAAATGCAAGCAAGCTATTTTTAAATAAACATGACCTTTTAAGGCTGGTTATTTTGGGTGCTACAGTTTAAAACAAGATAGGTGTCTCATCATTGGAATTTCTGTTGATGTAATCTTACTTAGTAACAAAGAGGCATTGCATTACATCGCCCTTGTTAGTCTTTTACAGTTTAAGGCATTCCTAATTTAGGGGTGTTGTTGTTGTCTAACTAGAACTAGAGTGAAAGAGCTGATATTTCTCTCTACCCTCCCCGCCTCCCATCCTGTTGGGTTTTGTCTGTTACAGCTTTTCAAATGTTTATAGTAATGGTTTATTTCTTTATCAGCAAAATATAAAGGTTAATTTAACTCTTGTATTCAGTGACTGATCAGACAACTGTTAAATAGGGAAGTTTTGTGTGCAAGGTTTCGCAGATTATCATCCTCTGGGTAGCTACGAATCTCATGGTAAATGAAATGGCAGAAGGTTCCTATGTAGTCCTTAGAAAGCTTTCATTGCAAAACAAGAGAGGAAATAATATTCATTTACCACACTGCAATTATTCAAGTGATGATGTGCAGTTAGGCCAGCCATGAAAGTTAAGACAGAGTTATGAAACGTTTTCTCTCTGTAAGTGTTGTTATGAGTCAGTTGTAGTGACCTAACTTGCAAGAATAAGCTGAACTAATTTGCAAGTCCATTGTATAAAGTTTGTGATAATTTCAGATCCCCCAACTTCTTCCTCAGTAGGGCATTGGTATTTTAATATTGTGGCCTTAATGCAATAAACTGATATCAAACCTGAAATTGCATTTTTTTCAGCTTTAGTACTGCTTTTAATGTAAAACTGTTGTTGTTTTAGTGAAAAAGAGAACAAATGTTATAGTAATCCCTTTCTTCTAGAAAAAAAAAGGATAGGCCATGGAAAATAGCCCAGTGCTCATGAGTCTGAGTGATTGCAAGAGGAATGTTTCCTGAAGAGGAACAAAATGACAGGCATTACCATGTTTTTATGCAAGAGTGTTTTGTGTCAAGCACCAGAAGCGTGCCAGCTTTCTGAGGTCTCACATACTGGAAGAACAAAGTTCTTGGTGTGTTGTGCTGGGTTTTGCTGTCCTTAATGAATTGTTTTCTTCTGCCTGTAATGTGGTCATAACTAAACTGTGTCACTGTTGTGATTGTATATGTAGTGTACTGATGTTTTTAAGGCATTGTCTTACCTACTATGTGATGTTTAAGGCCTCATTTTCCTTCACTGTGAAATGTTCCTTTTCATCATTTGTGTGCCCAGTATCAAGGGAAAGATCTGGAACAGAACTTTCTTCTAAACTTCAACTCTAACATGTATGAGAACACATGTAATTTCAAGCTACAGTTACAGAGATGCTGCTTTAAGAGTGCAGAGGAAGGAAATATGGGGGAAGGTGGTCAATGGCTAAACATGAGCACTCCCAGTTCTCAGCAGAATGGCTGAGAAGGTGAGACCACTTCAGCCTCAAGCAACTGCTAGTTTTGGTCTCTTGGGCAGAGAGCAAAGGGACAAATGAACGTGGGGAAGACTTTCCTGAGAAGCCTGTATTGAAAGGAAAATGACAGTCTATTCCAATGCAAAGGAAAACACAGGATCCGTGGAATAAACTAAAGAAGTTGTTTATCTAAGAAATCAAACATGAAAATATCAAAACAAGGGTTTGCTATAAACATAAATCAGAGTAGGTTGGTGTGGATAAAACAGGAGACCAGGCATAAAACCAGGTGCAAAATGAAACTGGCAAGTTGTGAGAAATTTAACAAAACAAAAGTGTTTAGAAATACACGAGATGAAAGACAAAAATAAAGACATTTAGTGATCCTATTTATGAATGATGAGGACGAGGCTGAATTAATTGGTGTTTTATCCAAGAATGGGTAACAACTAAAGTGCTTTTTCTACTGGGGGTGTCACACTGAAAAATTACCACAAATAGAGACAGATCAAGAAACAAAGACATGCCTTAAAGAAAGAGAAGTTTACCCCAGATTGTAGGGTAGCACAGACCATTTAGTAATATCTTTGAACTGGATTTCCAATAGCTGATATAATAAACTTACTAGACAGATTTCACTAATTCTGTTCTACAATTATTACTTGATACTTAAGAATCATCTCAGGTAAATTTTACAAGACATTATTCTGCATGACTTTTGCATAATCCTCTTTGAGGATAAGTTACTCCACATGCAGTCACAGGAGGTGACTTTACAGATATATGATACAGGATATAAAGAGGTGACAGAATCTATGAATCTAAGGAATTTGCATTATGGTGATTGTACCTCCTCATTACCAAAAGCCTGAAGTTATGGAGAAAAGAATTCCCCAAAAGTCATCAGTTAATTCTGGAACCATGTGATCCATTGCTGTCTTAATTTGCATGGAATTTAGTAAACAACATGGAAAAAAAGCTACTGATCCAGCTGGATGACAGCATGATCATTCATAAACTTCCTGTTCAGTCAAATTTTTCACTTTCTCAGACAAACGTATGCTTGCCTTTGTGCACAGTCCTTCAGGAATTAATTATTCTTTTACTGGTACATTACCTAGTAACTCAAAAAATCTAAACATAATTTGATGCCAGTGAAGAGTATTGCCCTTTATATATTTGTCAAGGGTATCTTAAAGCCTAATAACCGTGATGAGGAATGTATGACAAAATGAGAATAAAATGTATGAGAAGAAACAAATCTGGAGGTCTACTGAAAGAGTAATTATACACTGTGTGGGTAGTTGTCGTTCTACCAGATTTATGTAATGTTATTTGTGAAAGCTGTGCATGGATCCATGCTATTTTTCCCTTTTACGATTGGGAAGAGGCACAGGAGGATCGTGAAACAGGGGATGCCTCCGTTGGAGAAATTATTTGTTAGTATAAAGTCAATTTAAATGGTGCTGTGCCAATCCTTCAAAGTGCTGTAGGTGGAGAGGGAGTGTGATTAACAGCCCAGGAGAAGCCACCTCAAGTCAGAATATCTCTGTGTTTCTGGATTCACAGGGGAAAAAAGCTTATGCACACAAAGGTACACAAAACCTCCCCCCGGCTGGCATTATATTCATCACCCACACAGGAACGGGCCAATGTTTTTTTGTTCATTTGTTTAAGTCGTGATCCTGACAAGGGAAAAAGAAAATAAAATCAAAGATATAATAAGATAAACAAATAACTTGTTTATTTTGACTTACTATTGAAGTTTGAAATCTCGCCAACACCTCCCAAATAGGTGCAAAATTAACATTGTGAGAACATCCCAAACTCAAAAGGTAGATGCATTCGGTTGGATTGTACATATCAGAGTGATTCAGGCTCAGCTGACTCACTTGTATGACTGTACCAGAATGGTCAAAGCTTTATATAGCAGTGCCTAAAAACATCTCCAGAAGTTGATGTGTGTAGCAGAGACATGATGCTGCTGCAGGCAGCTGCACTGTGGAGTTCAAGAGTTTATTTGTCAGGGTGACCACAAAGCCAACAAATGTGCACATTTATATATGAATGAAATCCCTGCCTTATTATAATCCATTTTGCTTTTATTGTTTTTGGCTCTGGTATAAAACAAGGATTTCTTAAAGGAGATCTGTGGAGCTAAATTTAGAAGAAGAGTTTACAGTGGTGTAAGGAGGGGTTTGGGGATGTAATAATTTTGAAAATTATTGTGATTTTAAGTGTGACTATTTCTATTTAATAGCACAAAAGTCAACCATCTCATCTGAAAAAGTACACTGCTTTCTTTTTTTACTATTTTTACCTTGAAGTCTGTATTAAGAATAAGACCAAACTCTACTAGAGTAACTGTTTCATTATAGCTTAAATGCAGAAACTATTTGGACAGTAATTGTAGTTTTCTTATACTTTTCCTATTAAAAAAATGCTAAACATTGCCAGTTCTTTCCTTGTGATTTCATTTTTCTTTCTCATAATCTGATTAATATAACTTGGCACTCTGAGATATTGACAAAGAAAGGAACAACAAAGCAAGGATAAGCTGTAGAATATGTGAGGGACAAGGGAGATAAGGACAGACTTATACCTTAAATATAGTTGTGTATGCTTACTTGCATTCAACTCTGATAACGAAAGTGATTGTTGTCTAATGTTAGAAGCAGTTTCCTATGACAGTGAGCTAAAAGCTAAACCCTTCTGCAGCAGTAATGTAAAACCTAATTTGTGTCTAGTTTTATTCAAGCTGGGTAAGAAAATTACAACTTTCTGGGGTTTACTTCTTTATTCTCCTTTCTTTTACACTAGTCTCCTACTGGCCTATCCAATATCTAGATTTCTCAGGAGGCCAAGCAATTTGAGATTCAAACCAACACAGTTCTTTAGACTATTTTCTTTCCATTAGATATTGAGCCCATCTTTCAAGATTGACCATTTCTTGATTTTATGATTTCTTTCATTACCATTATTTTTTCATTCTGCTTGTTTCTCATCTGCTTAGACAGCGTGCTGCCAAATCATGGTAAACCTAAGTTAGACCATGATGAAACCCCAAACCTATTTTACAAACCTCTTTGCCTAAGTTTTTAACTGGGCTGTCTCTGGATAGAGCTGTTACACAGGTGAAACATCTGAATAGTACCTGGAAAACCTTCCCTAGCATCTGCAACCAGCTGATGGAGAAGTCAGGAATAGAAAGTGTCTATCATTCTTTGGCATCTGTATGGGCTAAATAGAGGAGAGCAGGGAGAGAAATGGTGCCCAATTTCCCAAGATCCACTCTTGGGTGCAGAGAGGAGGCGCAGGAGTGTAACCCTGTCTGCCTCCTTTTCCATGTGCTCTCTGCTACCAAGGGCTCTGACATTGGAAATAAAACTCCACAGCTCATTAGCAGGCACGTGGCTCCCTGGGCCAAATCTAGGCTTTGGTGTGACCAGGAGGACAAACTCAAAGCAGAAATCCAGTGTGCTGGGAGAGCAAAGAGCAAGATGGCAGGATCTGAGAGTTGTTTTAAGATCAAACAGTTGATTTTTTTTTTATATATCAAAATTTACCTGTTGTGAACAGTACATGGAGTTTCTTAAATTCTAGAATGATGTTTATATGAGGGTTAGTAGTCCATAGTGCCCATTTCAGGGGTAACAGAGTATTTGTACCTTTTCCAAGACAGCATTTAATTTGGGTTTCATTCCACTAGCCAGGCTTAGTGGTACAATTAATGCTGTGAATTCTCAGGGCTCACAAAATTAGGATCAACAGAGGAAATTGTAGCATCTGTTCTGATTCAAATAGCTCTTTGTCTTTTAGGTCTGATAGACAGAGAGCCAGGAAAAGCTTTCTTATAATATCATCTGAAAAAAAAAAAAGAAAATTAAACCCTTCCCTTTATCCCCATGCCCCCCATAAAACAAACAAGGCAAAACAAACAAACAAGCTAAAACAAACTAAAGCACTTTTCTACTTTATTGGCTGAATTCCTACATATTTCTAAGTATGTCCACAGAGATTTATACTCATGACAAACATGCTCACATGCCTGGTGGTCATAGCCCAAAACCACACTAGCTCCAAGCAAGAGGTCGCACAAACCATATAAAAATAATATATATAATTTTTTTTTTTTTTAAGTAAGGCTAAGAATTTTGGGTGTTGGTACATCCACAGAAGATATCTTCCTGTGTCTCAGAGGAAATAAGACAACAGGGCAATAAGTAGCATCACAATATAGTTGTGAAAAGAGTTACTGTGTCGCACAGTGTGAAACTAAATATGAAACTCTGCATTATCACTATTTGCTAAAAAATGGAAATATCCTGATGTCTATTATGAGCAGACCAACCCCTAACAAAAATTCTGGCAAC
The DNA here is from genome assembly GCA_013396655.1 of Campylorhamphus procurvoides. Taxonomy (NCBI): domain Eukaryota; kingdom Metazoa; phylum Chordata; class Aves; order Passeriformes; family Dendrocolaptidae; genus Campylorhamphus; species Campylorhamphus procurvoides. Next base: position 1,617,193 of record WBMV01002155.1, on the reverse strand, counting down.
ATGACCCACATGATGATAGTTGCCTCAACAGCCATGAAAAGTACTTGTGCTTTTCAATTTTTACCTTTTACAAACTCAAGCAAAAAGCTGTGCCATTTAGCAAATGGCAGTTTTCTCTGCTTAACAGCTATTATGATGTAAGATGAAGACTGTCGTCATTATTATACGTTGTTTGGTCTTATTATTCATGAAATGAGGCTGTTGCATTCTGGAACAAATAAAGATGGATTTCATAATCTGAATAGTTTGCCAAGTAAATGAATATCATAAATGAGACATAGATTGCACTACAGGCATGCTGAATACATGAAAGAAAGTATCATAATATCATATATTAAGAACCTGCTCTTTGTGTCTGGGACAAATATTTCTAGTGCTAACAAATCCATCCAGCTGTCAGCTTGCAGTAATGAAGTAGGCAACTTAAAAAGTACACAATGATTTCTAGCCTTGATGGATTATCACTTAACCCAAAATGCAACGCTGTACAGATAAGTATCACAATTGGTTGATGGTCTGATAAAGATTCCATTATATAGCTGAGCTCCAGAGAGGCTTCAGCAATGCATCAGGAATTCAAACATTCCTAACCTAAGCTCTGATCACACTGTGGGCTTTTTTTTTTCTACTGCGTATGAATTATGCAGTCTAACAGTCTCTATTGTGAGCTGGCAGTATGAGAGATTTCCCAAATTAAGAGTCCCTTCTTCTGGGAGCACGCTGTCTGCCTGCAAAGAGCATCCTTTGCTCTGAATTCATCCAGAGACTGTCCCTCAGGGGCCACACACTACGGTCTTGGCACTCCTTTTGCTCAGCCTGTAACTAGAAAGGAAGCACAGGCCTTTCAGAAAACTCCCTGGGAAGGGCTGGAGTCGTCTCTGTGTGAGGTGTAACAGGAGAGTCAGCATGTACTGAAGGCTGTAACCATTTCCATCTGACCTGTAGTTGAGTGGTGACCTCATTGTAGTGATTTTAAAACACTCAGATATAAACAAGGTATGATCCCTGTATTATGTGTACTAACTTCGAAGGCTATTCAGGCTTAAAAGTCTTGTGACTTTCAAAATAATAATTATAATAAACTACATATTCATAGCTGCTGCTTTGAAAGCCAGAATTCCACTGATTTCAAGAGAATTTGGGGAGCAAGTCTTTTCAGCTCAACAAAGAGTTTGGCTTGCAAACTGGTTAAATGAGTTTATCCCATCCAGATGACAGGTAGTTTTGAGGTTTGGATGTACCTGGATTTTCGAGTCCTAAGACAGACAGGCTATTTTTGTTCTATTGCCAGTGCTGCCTGCAGTGCCCCATAAGCTTCACAATGACCTGCAATATGTGAATTACTTCCTCAACAGGAGAACAGGCTGTACTTTCCTTTCTTCCAAATAAAACCTTACATATAATCATTAATTTTCAGTGGAACTATACGTATGGGACTATATACTGTTGGTATGTTATTCATAGATAAAATCTGTGATCTCCTACATCCAGAGGGACCTGCTGGGTCAGTTAGTCTAAATTCTTGTGTAGTTTCCAGTCTTGTAGATTTATAATGAGCCACACAAACCTTTATTTTATTAAAGCGCATCCACCAGACTTAATTTAGGGCCTAAGGAAATGGAGAATCCACAATTCCAGTTGATGTTTCTCTTCAGCCCTTAAATATCCTCATTACAAACTTGAGCCTTCTCAGTTAAATTTCTCTGAGATTAACAACTGAAGATTGGCTTCTTGTTAAACCATTCTCAGGTAAAAATGCTTTACAAACCACATGTATTTTCTTCTTAGAGGTAAATATTTAGTGTAAAGGTGACTCTGAAAATATGCTTCAAAATTTATTTATGGAGTTCATTGGAAAGAATTGAATCCTATGATCCTTAGTATCTTACTAAGACTTTTAGTTGATTTGTTTCAAAGGTGGTGTCAAATGTATCTTCAATGATGAGTTTAAAGGGAAACTTTGCATTTCTTATAGCAAGGAGAAAGGTTAGGCAAAGAGTTTCTGTTGAATGTGCTTCACTGTTGCTGTATTTATATGAGATCTCAAGGCTAACTTAGTTTTACTCTATTTAGACATACGTTTATGCTATTTTAAAGAAACTACCAACAAAAAAAAAATGAAACAAACAAAAAAAAAATCCAACAAAAAAAAACCAACAAAACCAAACAAACAGAAAAACCAACAACAAAAAACCCCTATCTTTTGGGTTTGGGTTTTTTTGTTTGCTTTGGTTGGTTTTTGTTGCTTTCTTTTTTTATTACTCAGGCAGATTTGGGCAAGTTCTGTGCTGTCAGGTTATTGATGAAGTGCTTCACTGTTAAAAGCAAAAGTGCACAACTAAACATCATTAGAGTTAACAACAAGGACAACTAAAGCAATTGTTCCAGTGCTATGTGGGATGTTAAAAAAAGACTGAAGTAGTCCCAAGTTCTGCAAATGAGGAAAGGAAAGAAAAAAGAGAGAAAAATGCTTATAGTTTCAAATGCATTGCTAACACCTTTAATAAAAAATGCACGTCTTTCTCACTAACCAGTGAACTAAAGTCATCAACTGTGCCTTTGAAGCTGAAAAGATTACTCTCTCTGCCCTTCGTTTCTCTGACATTCCACTTGAAACACAGTTAATAACTTCCAGTGTGAGCTTCACAAAATGCAGAATTGATACTAATTATATTAAGTTTTTTGGATGAAAGACGACCTTCGTAAAACTTGAAGCTGCAGCATTCCCCAGAACAATAAAATAAAAGCAAAATCTACAGAGAGTGACTTTGGAGATTATTTAATCTGACCTACAAATTTTTGAATGTGAGGTTATTCAGATATTGAATACAAAAAGGGTATTCTGAAGGTAATTTTTTAGCATTTTTTTTGACCATTGAAATAAATTGCCCCCTTTTTTCCTGTGTTAGTAATTTTGGGTGTCCATTTTGTCTTGACTTCATTTTGCAGAGCAGGATGCTAACCATGTGCCTTGCACATCTCAGTGCACCATCCCCAGCTGCCTCTGACAGCAGGGGGAAAGTGTGTGCCCTTCTTCCAGCTAAGACAGGCAGAGAGGCTAGAGGTACAAGAGAGCATTGCTGCAGCTGTATTACTTTAAGACTCTAACCCATAAATCTTTTAAGGCTGCAGTGTGGCCATCACACTGGGTGCAGAGAAGCAGAGTCAACAAAGGCAAAGTGAAAAAAAAAAAGGTGAACAAAAATTGAATACCAATGTTTTAAAAGATTAGCTTGAAACACACCATTAAATGAAAGAGGTGGGAGAGAAATCTGGTTTGAAACCTGGGTATCATATATGGCTGTACCTAATCACAGCTGAGTCCATTTTTTTTTCTGGTTGTAAAAATTGAGGAAAAGAGAGAATTACAAACTCATCTACTCTGAGAAATACAGGGTGGAAAACCTTATTCAATAACACTTGACTCACTGTTTGGCTGATATAAAAGACCAAACGAGAAGCAGAAATGGAAGTGGCTGAAAAAAATGAAATTCAGAACCAACACAAGGAAGTACTTTTCACTCAAAGAGAAATACAATTTTTCAATAGCCTACTGAGCCAAGTTTGGAATTGGAGGCACTGGGGTCATTAAAGAAGAAGGGAGATACTATTCTGGAAGAACTGTGTTAACCAAGATGACTTGCAATGGGCTGAATGGCCTTTTCCTTTTCCCCAAATTTATGTTCTTTTTGAAAAACTTTGATTACAAGTCATCCTGCTGTGATTTAGATAGCATGAATTTGAAAAGAATGTATCAAATCTTTTCAATCAAGATGCTTGGGTTTCTTTCCAGTCTGAATTCTACAAGCCTGTAATAGAAAACCATCAGTCAAGGGAAAGAAGTATCAGGAGTAGCAATTTACGTTAATGTACAATTTTCTTTTCCACTGTAAAGAGCAAGAGACAAGGATCCCAGACAACAAAGAATATAAATCTTTATGGGAATATGTCAAAAAAAAAAAAAAAGGAGAAATCCCCAAGACTGACAGTTTAAAGAAGACATTCTATTTCTTTTATATGCTTCTTTTCTTGTGGCTAACAAGTCTCTACTGTATACACATCAGGTCATGCAGTGCATTCAGCACCCTACAGAGAGGAGACAAGTTTCATTTTAATGAATTCAAAGTGCCATAACGGACTTTAGTATTGACTTTGGATCAGGTCCCTGGACATACTTGACAGAAGCTAGCTTTTAAAAGGATAATATTTTGTTAGACAATGGGAACATCATAGCAAATTAACATGTAAAGCTTTTCCACTTTTTGTATAGTTTTTAATGCAGATCTAAGAGGAACATTTTTAATGTTTAGGTTTGAGTTTGACTCAATTACTGACTCCAGTGCAGGAATCCACTCTGTTACTGTGCTGAATTGCATTCTTGGGCACACTTTGAGATTCTTTGGCACAATTACTGCCATCAATCCTGGACTTGTTTATCCCCTACAATGCAGTTTTGTTACTGTGAATGCTGGGTTGCTATTGTATGTGGACATCCATATGTCAGACTGTCTGTTGTTATGGGTGTTTTTTGGATAAGATCTGTGTTTTAGGAAACAGTAGCAGACCTGGGTTATTTAAGTTTTTAAGGGTTGTTTAATTCCAGAGCCCCAGCCTTCCAGTTCATCTCTGAAGCATCTGTTCCCAATATTTCTGGAGTTAGTAACACTAAGAAGAAATTAGTCTTTTATTACAATCAGGTTGGATCTCCTCCACCACAAGACCTTATGCCACGTAATTTGTGAGTGATTTTATAGATTCCCAGTCCCTATAGGACTTTTTTGTTGTTATTGTTATCCTAAGTCCCTGTATTATAGCTTATGTGTGGGGAAATGTGCTAATTGTTTTTGTGTAACAGAAATCACCACCTTATTATTTCCTGGGGCTTTTGAGCAGCATTCACTAATTCTTACCAAATCATTTCTGTGGAAAAATTTGCTGCAAATTGCTATTGTGATGCTCAGAGATTTTAGTTTTGGTTTCCCGTGCAGAATGTGCTTCTCTATATTTATTATGATATGCGAGTTGACTGGAGGATTTCTGCATAATTTTAACCCTACTCAACCAAATAAGCATTCAGGAGGATAATTCATCCACAAGAGAAATTCATAGTGGTGTGTGGTTGCCCTCAGCATTGTAACAGAATAGATGAGCTGTATGCACTGCAAAGCATCTTGCTCTTGTTATCTTTGCAGTGTTACAGGGAAATTAAGAACATCGGGAAAGTTCAAGGGCAGGAAACTTTTTCCTGTTTTATTTTATAGGCAATGCATGCACGCACTTGTATATAATAGCAGATTAAATAATCTTCATAATAGTCAAAAACATATTTTCTAATGTGTTTGTTTTATTAGAAGAGTGATGAACTGTTAAGCTGTGTTCTGAAGGCAGAACACAATGAGCAGATTCAAGGGCTTTGGATGTTAGTGCTGCTCAAATATTTTCAGGGTTAATTTTTTTACTTATATTTTACTGTTGAAAATATGCCTTGAGTTGTCTTATGTTACATTCTACTAACCCTGTTAGTCATTATCCCGGGTTTCTAGTCTGAACAGCTTTCAAAATCCTAATATATTAAACCATTTTGTGAAAAATTCTCTTAACCTCTGGTGCCTGGATGCATGGCAGCATTTGAGCTTAGTGAAGTATTCAAATACAAGCCTAAACCACACTTTTGTATCTCAATGTAAATGAAAATTGAACACGTTGAACAGCTAGCATGTCCTTTAAACAGAGACCATATACACCACAGTCTTCATTCCTTTTGGGGTCATCTGATTTGGGTTTTGATTTGTACTTATCTTAAACCTTTCTCTCTCTTTTGACTTAACAGCTACAGAATGATGCTGCTAATTCTTCATGCCTTCACAAACCTTAGTGGTGAACCCAGAGGAAACTCATAAAAATTACAAGTGCCTAAAACTTAATGGGGCTGTTGGTGACCAAATAAATGGTTGAGGAAGGCAATATGAAAAACAAAGCTGGATAAAAGAAAGAAAATGAGTGGCTGCTTCTGTGCATAGTAACTTCTCCAAGTTCTCCATTTTTGTCCATTGCAACCTTATATTTTTCTGTCACGCTTTTGGTAAAGATCACTCACTTTTTATTTATATCACTTTTATTATTGATTACCTGGTTTTAAAAAGGAAGAAAGTTATTTGTGCAAGTATTGTAGATATGCCCATACTTAAATTGCCCTACTCATTCCCCCAAAAAAATGTCATTAAGTATTCAAATCCAGAAGCAGATAAGAACTCTGGGTTTGTCTAGTTTGGAGAAAAGAAGGCTGACCTCATTGCTCTCTCCACCTTCCTGAGGAAGCAGAGTGGAGAGGAAGGTGCTGATGTCTTCTCCCTAGGATCCAGTGATAGGAGGGGTGGGAATGGTTCAGAGCTGGTTCTTTATGGTTCAGAATGGTTCTTTACCAACAGGGAGGTCAAACACTAGAACAGGCTTCCTGGAGGGAGGGGTGGTCGATGCCCCATTCCTGTCAGCATTTAAGAGGATTTGGACAATGCCCTTAGTAAGGTGCTTTAGCTGTCAGGCCTGAAGCAGTCAGGCAGTTGAACTAGATAATTTTTATAAGTCTCTTCCGCCATGACTTTTCTGTTTTGTTTTCTTCTATTCTGTTCATCCTTTAACTTCATATCACCGTAGTCATAACTGATACCTGATGTTGCACTAGAACCTGCAAACCTACAGCTGACATAGGTCCCTGCAAAGATCTAAGTTTTAGATTTAATATCACACGTGAAAATCTAGGTCATCTTCCCTTCCAAATAAATTATAATCAAAAGATTCACATTATGAAAGAATATAATATAATTTTTAGAAAACGTTTAGAAGTGTTACAGTTGTAGGTTTCCCCATATGTTGCTGGATTCCTTCAATATATGGCTTTTTAATGCTTCAAAAAGCTATTTTAATTCTCTTTGTAAGGGTTGGAAAAGGGTCATTTTTACTGTGTTCAAAAGACTAATGTTGGAAAAGGGCAGTTATTTTAGCCATATTACAATATTAACAGTACGTTAAAAGGATGTCTTCCTGAAAGGGGAAAAATGAAAATGGCAGTCAAATGTTCTCAGAGTCGGTCATGGTCAGTGGAGAGTTTCAAAATTCAGCTTTATTAGTCCTGCACAGCAATTAAAACCTTACTTCTGATTTCAGACCTTGGTCAAAAATAACTGTGGATGATTTATTTATTAGTGAATATAGTAAATGGAATTTTCCAAGATGATTAGCATGAGAATGGACACTTTTTTTTTCTGTCAAAAAACCTTTTTCTTATTTAATTTGTAATGAATTGACCTATATCGATAAATTTATTCTTTCCATCAGCATCTTATAGTTTAAGATCCCAGTTTTATTCTCTGATATTTCATTAGCATTAATTATTCTATTTGCATAGCCTGTCTCTTAGTGAAAGAAAAATGCAGATAAAAACATAGAAATAAAAGAGTGTAGTACTGAAAAACATGGGGTTTTAGGGCTGTGGCAGTAGGTGCCACAAAATACATGATGGCCACTAACTGTTGCAGGAATGTGATCTAATCCTGCCTGCATTCCACAGCCATTCTTTCAGCAATCAAAACAAAAATGATGTATCAGCAGCAGAGCTGTGCTGCATTGGAAGCACCACTTACATACATAGTAGGACAAACGCGTTGGAAAGAACAGGACCTGCAATCTAGCAGTGTGTTATTTAGTCTAAACTTTAGAGGTGGTGTTTTTTTGTCAGAGCTGTACTTTAAACTTAAGAACTTTTCGTCAGTTTTACCTGACAAGAAATATAAATTGTATTACCTATCAATTGAATTAGTTTGTGACTACATAATCACGCAGTGTAGACTTAATATTAAAACTTTGCTAAGTGCCTTCCTGTGATCTAATTTCTTGTTTTCTGGACAAATGACATTAATCAGGCTGCAGATACCAGCCTATTGCTGCAAACTTGTGCACTTGGTGCAGTATGAGCAATCCCACGGAAATAGGGAAGCTACATCCGGTTTTTAATTCAAATGCATATGTGTCTTTGGGAGACTAGGAACATGATTAACATTAGGGCTAAATCGTATTCTTTGAACTTTATTTAAGAAAGTTTAGTTGGAAGGTTGTGTAGAAGGCACTGTGGATTAATCACGCCTTTGTCTTCCATTAATTTGATTTTCTTTTTTTTTTTTTGCTTACTCATTGCATACTGAGACAAGTAGAACAAAAATGCGGCGTTTTGGTTTGTTCTTTTTTCTTGGCACCCAGTCTGTGTTATTATAGATAAATAATTTTTGCGATAAGGTTAAAGCATTTATATTGTTATGCACTTATCACTCTATTTGCTCATTTTATGTAACACTTCACAACTTTGATAAGGTGTGAATATTAAGATAAGACCCAATTTCTGTCTGAAGTGTCCACAGAACTTGCTTCAAAGAAAGAAAAAGTAGTGGGACTTGAATTTTTTACTCATTTTCCAAATACATATCTGAACATCTGCAGTACCACAGTAGATAGTGCTGAACATTACAGCTACTAGACAGCAGTAGCACAACTGCATTTTTATGACAGAAATTTAAAACAAATTAAAACTATGTACTCATATGCTGAACATTCCCATTCCCATTTCATCTTTTATGTGCTGAGAGTATTTAACAGAAATGCATGGTTACCTTGAAGTTCATATAATGTTTGAAATCACTTTTATGATAAAATTAGGAAAGCTTTGTAATTTTCAGTGTCAGCATATTTATAGAAGTCTACCAGAGGTTATGCATAATTTTCCATCACATACTAAAGGGGATAATCCCTCCCTATCCATCCTGCCCAGTAGTGCTGTTTTCACAAGCCACTTGTAAAATAACTTGAGATATTTCAAGACTCTGAAGAGTACAAAATTCTTTCATTTGCTACCTGAAGTGGTATTAATTATTTCACTTCAAGGGAACAAGCCACAGGGCCCTGGTTTGTCATTGACACAGTCAGTTGACCCCAGAGCACTTTTGCCTTTTGCTGAAGAGAAAGGACAAACTACCAAGCAGAGAGAGGAGGAGAAGGAACTGGATTGTGCTATGCAGGGAGAGGCCACTAGACAAAAAGACATGGCCATTCTGGGCATGTGACATTTAACTAACTTAGAAATTTCGTAGACTCGCAATGCACAGTTAGAGAAGCAATCTAATGGAAGTATGAAAAGTGAAAACCCATTCAGCTGTCCACATGTGCACAGTGAATGTGAGATCTGAATGAGCTGCTGATAATACTTTGTAAAGTGGTGCTGGATCATTGCAGCAAGTTCTTTGCAAACAAGTCAGGATTCAGTGGTGACACAGAAAGGCAGGTGTAGCTGTGGCACCAGCAGGAGAGGAGCAGAGACCCAAAGAGGAATCAATGCCTGGTCATTTCATAAATCTGTGGTGCACCTTAGGGTATGCCTTACATGCTTAATACTGCACCTCTGCTTTGGAAATACTGCATGGAGTTCTGGCTATCCAGCATGAAAAAAAAAATGTGATGGATGTGAGGGAAAAAAAAAGTGAGAAGGATGGCTGGTCTTTGAAAATGGTATCTGTGCTAAGAGAGATTAAACAGACTAGCACTCTTCACCTTGGAAAAGAGATAGCTGGAGAGAGAGGTGGCAGCAGTTAAATTAAATTAGAAATGACATGAAAAAAGTGAATGATGTGAATACAGTCACTAATGCAGAAAGTTTCTAGACTCTGAAGTCAAAAAATGGGTGAGTGAACAAGGAAACTTTATGTATTCTATTTTTCATCTAGTTGTAAATGAAATTGGACTAGATGGTGGTGTTTTCCCATCTAGTACAGCCACTCCTGTGTTCTCAGACTGTTCTGCACAGGAAAGAAATTACAGATCATATATCAATCATCATTTAAATGAAGAAAAACATAACAACCTGAAACCATAGCTTTAATTATTACTAGAAATATTAATTATAAAAATCATTACATCAAAATGAGTCTTTCTAGTAGTTAAGTTGACTAAAATAACTGTAGAATTTAAGGCTGGTTTTGTTGCAATGGTAAGAAAAATAAATTTGAATTTATTATTTTAATAACCACAGATAAAAATACCAAAAATTGCAAAATTACTAAATCACAACCATCATGTTCCTCCTCCACATTAATCCAATTTAGTTAAACTAAATCTTTCAACAACATAATTTACTATTAAAATCTTACTGATGTACAGACAATGCAAATATACTGTTACCCATATCAGAGTTCACATACCACAGCAAACAGGTAAAGATAATTTGATGTGAATCTTACAAAATAGGACCAAGTCAGTGATCATTACATGAATCATCAATATTTTCAAGCATTGCTGTGTCCCTTTTTTTCTCCTGAACTCACCATTCAGAAATCTCTATTGACTTGCAATATTTTTCAAAAAGGCTTCTATCATTTTTTTTTGGCAAAGTGAGATTTATCAAAGAGAGAGACACAGCCTGCTAGAGAAACTTCTTCATGCAACATGAGAACATTATTGTCATCCTGTCCAGTTTTACCTGGAAAACGTATCTATAATTACAGAACATTGTTTGGAACTCAAAACCAAAACCATTGCTCTCCTTATTGTCTGGTATAAAATAAATAAAAAAATTTAAAGAATAGTTGCAATTGGAGGCTGTTTTGCTATAAACCAGTAAAGCTAGATTGTTTGTCTATAATATTTTGAAAGATTATTTTTACAAAGTTTCAATTTATCTGTCTGTGTAAAATTTAAAGACTGGACAGGGCTAAGCTTGGAGGCTTGTGAACAATAGCAAATACTGGACCTTTTTAATTAGGCCTCAACCCTGAAAACATAAAAGGCAACATATTATGTATGTACTCATAGCAGTAAAGTATGCTGTGCTTTCCTAAAGGATGCTTTTGAATAAAGTGTGTTTTCTTTTACTGTTACAGAATTTGCAAGTTTTTCCCCAAATTTAAGGTTTTATTTGTAAGGCAAATAAAAGTCTAATGGTCATGAAGAAGACAGAGATGTTTGAGAGTGCAGCTTAATTCCCCCATTGTTGCCATAAATAATAGTGATATAAGACATCTTAACAAAATGAATTACTAATTTAGACTCTCTGCTGCCGAGTCTCACGGTTTCAATGACATTATAAAATCAGAAAAAACGAGTTACGAGTTTTCCTTCTTGCAAATAATGCAAATAAAAATTACAGATGAAATTTCTTCTGATAATTTACTTTATCAGAAGAAAAACCACCAATACCATCTGATGAGAATGCTCATCAGATGTGACTCTTATTGCTATAAGGGAAAAAATAAGTTTTCTCTATGGCCAGCTACTGTGTGAGTTCAGTGGTAAAGTGATTATCAAACTATTTGACAATTGCACTGCTGGTAGGTGTAAAGAAATACTGCCTGGGTGGCTCAAGGTTGCAATAGCAGTAATGGTTCCACAATCAACCAAAGTAACAGGGGAAACCTAAAGAGCATATGTTACAATAATGGTAGGAATAGGGAACATAAAGCATATAGAGGGGTAATACAAGTTCAGATTTTATAGCCACAGATAAAAATACTGAAAATTGCAAGATGATTAAATCACAGCTGTAACCACCTTCTACCTTAATCCAATGTACTTAACCTGAATCTTCTAGCAGTATCATTTACTGCTAAAACCTTATTGAGGTGCAGACCATGTAAATATGCTGCTGTGCTTTATCAGAGTTCATTTACCACAGCAAACATAGGTAAAACTTTTGGTACAGTTTTTACAAAATCAGATTAAGTTGGTGATCATTAGACAAATCTAAATTTGAATGTAGCACCAATGAAGGCAAATTTATATAAGAATTGTGAATAATTTCTGTGTATGCATTTTCTTTCCCACCAAAAGTCCCCACGTTTTTCAGTATTCAGGAGTTACAAAATCCATGAATAAAGTCATAAAAATAGAAATTGTGTATATAGTGCATTAAATAACTAATATGGTGGAGTTTGTTTGGGTTTTGATTTTGGTTTTGATTTTGTTTTTTCTTTGGGAAAATGTGCTATGTCATTATAGACTTTTTCCTGATCTTTTTTCTTCTGGTGATATGCATAAACTCAAGCTGATTTTCATATTCAGGCATTGCTCCTAGGTCAATCACGGAGCAAAGGTGATGCTGTGACCTGAGGTACATCACAGAGCCCTTACAGCTTATTGGCTTGAAAGAGTAAGTTCTGGGAATTGGCACCCCGCTGGAGCTGTGCTCTGGTGCTCTCTAGTCCCAAGCTGTCCTCCTGCTGTAGCCCAGCAATGAAGCTGCTGCAGTTGTCATTAGTAGCATGCCATGTTTGGTTTCTGCTTTTACTGACGTGCCTGGTGTGAATCTCCAGCTGCTAAGGGGATACACATCCTGGTCAGTCCACCTTACGCCCTCTGATACAGAGGCAGGAGAAAGCACAGTTATTTCACATCCAGGCGTAAATAAGGAACACTGACTTTTGGCCCTGAAAATTTAACAGTGCCTGGATTTTCCTCTTCTTTGACAATACCCACACATTTGTAAGTGAGAGAAGAATTACTGGAAACAACTAGAGAGGCTTCAACAGGTAGAGGTTAATGATCTATGTAGACATTTTTATCCAAGTTATTTGCTTTTATACACCCTGAACAGGCTCCTGACTACTACACATCAGTGAAGACTGTCAAATAACAGCAGCTTACAGTGCTCGAGTGCTGTGAGTCTAACCTAGTAACTCCATGTATAAAATATTGTGCATGTTACATTGAGTCTGTGAGGAAATATTCAGGGTTGGTTTGTTTGGGGGAGTTAAGGGTGGGTGAGTGAAGAAGGTATTGAGTTGATTCTTCAGTATTTCCTAATTTTGTCTTGTGCTAAAATAAAAAAGAGGTAATACCTCTCCTTAATGCAGTGCTACAATTGAACTAATATGTAAGATGCTTGAGATATGTTAAAGAATATATAACAAACATATAACATCACTTCTCTTCGACTAGATGATGCAGAGGAAGACTGTGCCTCTGTGTGTATATTCAGGCAATTTCAACTGAGGATACACTCTCAAGGCATACTTTTGTTTGCAACAGGCTTGTTAAAGTTTCATTTCAGCAGAGTCTCTTGCCTGCTTCAGGCAAAAATTGGAATCCTGGCTTGGTCCCAGCAACTTGAAAAGAGTCTGATGCCTATACAAATATACATAATGGCAGTCTTAATCATTAGGAATTATGTTATTTTTCTGTTTCTCCAGTAGTGTTTCATAATGAATCAAAATGAGCTAGATGGTTTGCTAGTAGTTTGAATGCTAATTAAATGGAGACCTTCAGCAGTTTGTGACCACTTCTAATGCTTCTAATTTCTGTTTGTTTACATTTCTGTTTATCAGTGAGCCTTGTGTTATAGAAAACCCCAGCATGACAGAAGAATCTTAATTTCTCACTTCTTCTCTCCTTTTTTTAAGAAGCAAAGCTTCCAAATCTACACTAAACTCTTCCTGCTCAGACATCAGTGCAACTCAGACTATGCCAACAGGGGGTTTTATCTCCCTGAAGTAGGGATTCAGAATATTAAGCAGTTCAGAGTAGGATTTACAAGGATTTTACCTGCCTAGTTGCCCCATCATTTTCTCACTTCTTTTCTTCAGTTTTGCTTCAGTGGACAGAAAATGAGATTCTTTGAAAACAAAAGGAATTTAGCAACAGCAAAGCAACCAACTAATTGGAGTAAAAAAGGGGGAAAAAAAAGAAGGGGAAAGCACCCTAAAATATGTATTTTTTTACCCATCTAGTTTTTGCTAATCATACAAGAGTGAATAGAGCATTGACTAATATTCTGCCTTGAAGTCTTGTTTTAGCTAGATGAAGTTTCCTGGTGACGTTAGAGGGGCTGAGTTTCACCATTGTAGCTATTGCCATTCTTATTCTTCTCAGAGAGGATGGCATTTCCTGTGTCTGCATCCCCCTTTTGATAACATTTAAGGAACACCTGACAAATACGAAGCAGAACCCTTGAGCTCGCTTGTGCCATTGCTGATTTAACTGCTGTGACTGATCAACAGGGCAAAGTTCAGAGCTGGTTCCCTACCAAAACTCATGGCTGCATCTCTGTGCTTCAACAATATTTATGAACTAAAGTGAAAGAAATGAGAAAAATGGAGAGAAAGAGGGTTGCTTTCATATAGCAGATTCTTTTCTTCTTTTCACAGTCTTCAGTCTCTTCTGTTTCTTTAATATCTCTTAAAATAATGTGTTTATATTCTTCTATCAAAAATGTTACTAAGCACATAGTGCTGTAAAGAAAACATGGCTTTGCTTTTTCCAGAATCTCTACAACCAGTGTAATATGTCTTTTGTTATAATTGATTTTCAAGTTTCTTTACAAGGTTTCATGAGGTGTAACCTATTGAAACGAGACATCTAGTTTTCTGGGTGTTCTGAGTATAAAAAGTTCCTTTACAGTGTAGGTGTAAAAACACAATTAAAATGTTAGCACTAGAATAACTTTCCCTGAACATTGAAAATGGTTTGATTTTTTTATTTGAAAGAACAGTTCAACTCACCCTCAATTACACTCAGAGCTCATTATGTTTGTGCTGTTATAATTATCAGTCCTTTCATGTCTTGGGCCTTTCTTGTAGCTCTTTGGAAGAGCATTTTGGTTTTGATGCGCAGCTGCTTGTTTCACACAGGTTCTGCCTCAAAAGGGAAGATCTGATATCAAATGCTGTTGTCAGTTACAAAAAGCAATCACAGCCACTGGGTTTTTTTAATGTTTCCTCAGAAGGGGCATATGAGACATTTCAAAGTGTTGTGTTGGAGTCTTTCACAACAATTTTTTCTCTTTAAGCAACCCCCTGAACTTGTACTTTTGTTGTGCCATGGATCCCCTACACATTGTTGCTTCTTTAAAGGATGAAGCTGTGAAGTTCTTACACTGTGTGGTATTTTGCTCCTCAAGTAATCCAATCCACATTGCTGTTGGCATACGAAGAGGTGGAATAGTTTGAAGTCACGTTTTGAGGACTGGAAATTTAAAGGAGAGACTTTCTCTAGCACTTCCCTTTGCATTTGTTTCTGTGTGTGAGTCTATGGACTAAACAAATTTATTTTTTTAATATCTTGTCAGCATTTTAAACAAAGATTTCTGTAATAGCTGGTTATAAAGCTTGTCTCTAAAAAAATCATCCATCCATGAAAAGCCATTATGCCAAGATGTGTGATTTGAAATGATAAATACTATCTTTATTGAAATTCTACTGCTTGGACTTGGCCGCAGGGGATGCAGCAGCACAAGGATTTTTTTTTTCCACCAAGCTGTACATACTCCTCAAGTTTTTCCTTTGTTCTGAGATAATGTGACAGACTTCTGTTAAAGATTATAAATCTGGTTCAAGAAATCTCAGCGATACTATGTTTATATGTATGCTGGGCCACGATGTAAAGATGTGCAAGAGAAAAATACCTGTCTGGTGCTTTTCCGAATGGGTTTTGTATTCACCATGCTAGGAAACACATCTTTGAGCGCTTCACACCAAGAGGGTCCCAGAAGTAGTTTGTTCTGGCTGAGAATCATCTGTCAGCCCGCAGATCTTAGTGGTAGTTTTAAGGTGGTTAAAATATTTAAAAGCCTGAAATATGCAGTGATCAGATGGGAGAAGGACTGCATCCTTAGATACTGAAAGTAAAGCAAGCATGAAGCGTACAGCAATGTCAAACTGTTGAGGGCTAAGCCTCTGATGAGGGACTCAGTCATGATAGTATTTGTTTAAAGGGTTGGCTGGAGTAGTTCTTTGTGGATGTAGTGGAAAAACCAAAGTATTTGTTTTGTCTGGGCAAGCTTATTTTTTTTCCTCAGCATATTTCAGAAAAAGGCAAGTCAACTTCTTTTCTCTGCATCTGTTCTGTGAAATGACAAACATCTCTTCGGGCAAAAAAATGTTGCAGTAATTTGTCTGACTATCACCAAACAGGTAAATAAAGCTTGAAAAGCAGATGTTTCAAAGAACAAATTTAAGCAACACTAGACAACGTGATTTACATTTAACCGTGCATCTTAGCTTCTACAGGTTTTCTATTATTAACTGGAAAATAAATTCTGTCAGAAAGCAACGCTTAGAAGAAAACTTTCCAAGATTTCACCTGCACTGTTTTCTTCCATGTTCTCATAAAAATGTTAACATGTTAATAGGATAGAAAATTAGTCAATTAACAATAAATTCCTGTCATAAGAAGATAAAAGGGAATTGCTTAAACTGAAAGGAGGTGAATCTAAATGAATAATATACCCTCTCAACTGAATGTACATGTGCTAGTCAACAGCTGTGATAGAAGCACACACATCTGAAGAGTTGTAGGGTGGAGAGGTGGGGGTTTAGCTGAATATCTGTATTCCCTTGAACATAGAGTCAGGAATCAAACTAATCATTACAGACAGTAGGGGAACATATTAGTCATGCCATGTCCTTCATATATGGTATCTTCAAATGCAGCATTCCAGTTCATTCTGGGGTGAAGTGGTTTTTTTAAGGAACTGCCCTGCTGACAGTAGTTTATGTCTTGTTAAGAATGCTGGAACATTTTGTTCATACCCAGGGCGAAATCATACCACTGGTGGTCAGTACACACTTGCTCATACATGAAAGGAAGATGAGACAGATGTGTCATTGCATCCATCTCCTGAGTTATCTTCCCAGGAGGAATATTCCTTTCTAGGGGCACCTAGTCAACAGGGAGTGAGGGCAAAGAATCTGATAGTGCATGATGCTAGGTAGTCAGCTATAGAAGATGATGTCAGTGTTGAGTGGTGCATTTCAAACTGTTCTTTGGGTGCAATATCTCATGTGTTCTCTCTACCTGTGCACCAGGCCAGTTCCATTGAAAATGGGTATTTTCTTCAACTAAAGTCACAAACCCCTGCATTTCAGATAACAAGACTATCCACTTCTGGGGACTTGACTCCATTTACATCTCATATTGTGAAGGTGGTCATGGCCTTGGCATGTAATTTTATTGTGGTGATGCCGTTATTATATTCAGGGATTTTCACCCTCTTTCGTGCATGCAATAATTGTATTTATTTAAATATTCTTTGTTAATCTCCACATCCCTAGTAAAACAATGATTCTGCTCCTCTTCATGTTGCATCTTGAATAAAATATTTATGGTTAGTACAATTTGGTTTGAATTCAGTGTTTTCAAGTATGTATTTAAAACTCTTGATGTGAAACAAATCACTTGGGTCCTCAGGCAACCTAGGGCTAGAGATACCTACTTTGTGAATTTAAAACAACTTTATGGGGCAGGCAGGTACACTGATGATCAGCTCAGTCAAGACGCTGCTGCTGCCTCTAGGCATGTGCATATTACTTCTCCAAGGATGTGTCTCTCAGGGATGCATTTGTCTTGCTATCCTTTAAATGACTTAGGCCAGTCTTTTGTGAACACACTTCATGACTTGGGTGCTCGGATTTGACTTAAGATGTATTAAAGATATTTAAATGTGTGTTTGTATCTCGTCTTGAGTACAGAGACACACTGAATGAAAAAAATGATGCCAGAGGTTTCATGGAGCCTATTTTTGGGATAAGATAAAATTCTTTGGTTCCAAAGCAACAGCAGAAAGTAACAAAAACTCTAGCAAGGTAATAACAGGATTTGTGCTGATGTTTGTGACACTGGGGAAGTAATTTTAATTGTCAGTTTTGCTGTAGCTGTGTGAGCTTCTTTCATGAAACAGTAGCAAAGAAGGATGGTGTTACAGCTGTGGAAGGCAGGAGACACAGAAAACTGTGTGTAAGCACACTCCTAAATATAGTTGGGGTATTGTATCATTAACAGATGCTCTGAGAAATTTTCCTCTCTCTGCTTGAAGTCATATTACTAAAGAGAAAGGTGTATGGGGGAGCAGCAGGAGAAGAGAGATGGCTGATGCGCTCCAGAATGTTTTCTCTCAGAACTTGAGGGCAGAGAAAAATTTCCAACCAGAATTTTTGCAGAAGGGTTTTATCTCCTTGGGTTTGTGTAGAAGATTTGGACCATATATTTAGTTGTCAGATTGTTAGATGAGGGCTTCCATGTGGTAGTTCCATCAGAGACCCTGCTGTGTTTGGGGTCTACAGTGTACTTTGAAAAATGCGTGCTCACTGTTATTACATGGAGATAAGCTTCAGTATATTTTTATCTACAAAATGTTTTGTGCATTGAATATCAAGTCTGACAGGCACAGAAGCAATTTCTGTGGTTGCTGGTTCTTACTCCCTTCTATTACAGAGAAACACCACCATCCAGAGTTTTACTTGCATGGCAATTTCTCTAGTGAGTAAAGAGATACAAGATATTTTAAATGAGTTGACTTTGAGATAAATAAACCTAGCTATACCTGAGGAAAACAGAATTTACACTAGTTTTGTCAAGCTGGCCATAAAACTTAAATCCTTACTGGAAATACTGCAATTGCCACAGAATGCTGAAATGTCAGCTCATTTCTTTGCAAATCTAAACTCTCAGTAATTGTAAATCTAATTTGATGGAAAGTCCATTGGAACAATATGCTGATCTTTGACATTCTCATTATGTATAATGCTTTGTTAAACATTCTCTGAAATAATCTAGTGTGGATTTTTTTTTTTAGAATGGTTGCTGTGACCCTGATTTTGAGATTAAAAAAGAAAATAAATTCAAGAAAAAATAAATTAGAGGAAGACAGGGCCCTTTATATCACATAGAGTTTTCCTCTACCAATATACAGCTGCTTTCTGCAGTATAGTTTCTAAGGTTTTATGTGAACTCTTGCTCCCTGGTTCATGCGGGTCTATTGCTAGAAGGTAGGAGAAAAGTAATAGGTGAGCCTGTTGAATTTTTGAGAGTATGGATATAACAGTGATGGCAACAATGTAGGACAACAGAGAAAGAACAGCACAACTTAAAGGAATCTTGGCAACCATCTGCTGGATGCTAATTTATTAATTATTTATTAAGATGCAGAAATCTCACCTTAATGTTTTCCTCCTTTATATTCTTTGTTTTGGTGGCTTATGGTGTGGCAGAGAACATGCAGTATCAGAAATGGGAAAAATCATGTCAGAAATGGGTTTCTGAGGAAAGTGAAGAAAACAACCAGGGTGCTTTAAAACCTGAAGCTTTTACTGTGTTGTAAAATGGTTTCCTGTCTTTTTTACTTAGTCACCCTTCTTCTTCCCAAGACCCCCTGAAACCCCCCTTATCTCTGTAGCTAAGCACCAAGGAATTCGTCCTTGAAGGTGTCTAGTTTAGTTTCTCTATAGGTTCTTAGTTAACCCTTTCCCATTGGTCCTTTATCCCTTGATTTCTATGGATAGAAATTTGGATCCCCCTAAAACCTATATATATATATACCTCAACCATGTTAATAAACTCTCTCTCTGCTTCCCCTCCTGTGGTCTCCGTGTGGCTCTGTCTGGGGCATCTCGGGGGTTGTGAGCGGGGGGGCAAAAAGGGGAAGCATCTCCCACCAGCTGTCACATTATGGCCCATTTCCTAGAATGATAACATTTTTAGCAGACCTCTGGAGGTCAACTGGTCCAAGCCCAGCGTAGAGCAGGGCCACCATGCATCAGGTTGCTCAGGGACTCATTCAGGTGAGTTTTCCATATGTCCATGTATGGAGAACCCCCAGCATCCCTAGGTAACCCTGTGGTGAAAAAAACTTTCTTAATATGTTGTTGGAATTTTTGATGTTCCAGCTTGTGCCCATTGCCTCTCATCTCTGTGCACATCTAAGAAAAGTCTTGCTCAATCATCTCTTCTCTTTCCCATGCGGTAGCTGAAGACAGCAATAGTGTTGCCTCCCTTAACTCTCCTTAGGCAGGAAATACTGTAATTCTCTCACATCTCATACATTATGTGCTCCAGCCCCCAACCACCTTGTTTACCTTCACTGTCTATGAGTGTGGGCAGCCACTGACTAAGCTGACTTTGGCAGGTTGTGAATTTGCTGCTCTTTTATTATTATGTGTCATTCACAAGCATTATTATGCTTAACATATGTGAAATATATTGTATTATGGCTCATACTTGCAGAGAGTACCTTGAAGATTTAACCACATATACTGTATATCAGTAACGAAAAGCACAAACGTCCCATGCTATTCCAAACATGTTCATAAGCTTGAACGGTCACTTAGGCCAATAAGACAAGTCACTCTACCAGTACACGCATTATTTTAGAATGTTAACATTTTATGGGTCTCTTATTGTGATTGTTGTGATTGCTTTTGCTGCTCAGTGGTCACAAAAGTGGTAGGATTAGTTTGCAATACCATTCCCTGAAACCTTGACAGCTAGACACAGGTTTGATTGCTTCATGTAATTTTAAAGTGCCAAACCGTATTGTTGCATTTGATTAGCATACAAATAAAGCATCTAACATTTAACTGCTCCCCAGAGATATTAGGATCTTAGTGTAACCAAATATAAAGAAGTTTTAATCATAATTTTCTGAGTTTAATTGTAATGCATAAATTATTAGCACTTGTGAGAAAGTAGACATTACTGGGATGAAAAAGAAAACTGAAGCCAGGAGACCATAGATGTTCATTTTTTAAACATTAATTCTATCCTACCTGCTTGTATCAGCTGACATACATCCTCAATGATTCCATTATTAAAATGGAACAACTTTTCCTATTAAATTCAAGGTTACTTATGAACCCTAGGGTTCTCGTCAACCTGTTTAGCAATGTTTAACAACATCCCTAATAACTCTCTCTTTGTTTTCATAATCTGGAAGTAGATTCATCTTATTTCTGGCTTATTCCCATATTTCTGTTTATTTTTATCTTCATCAATTACCTGGTGTGAATTACTTTCAGTAATGTAGCTGTGTAAGGCTATCTTGTTCAGTCTCGTATCTTGGAAATAAAGGCATCCAGCTATTAATTTTGTCATTATGCAAGTTCATAATAATAGATTCTCTGTTTCCTTTTAGGCAAAAAAAAAAACAACAACAATAGAAAATCCCACCAAACCCACCGAGAAAATATACACAACAAAAGCCTGGTAAAAATTAAACCCACAGAAATCCATTTCAAATATTTTTAAATGTTTTTATGTAAAACAATTTTTGTAAGGACGGGGGGAGTACCTGCCTTACCACTACTACCATGACATCTAAAAATCAAGTCATTCTGTGAGTCAAGGGAATACATTGCTCATGACACTCTCTGTATTTTACAGGAGTTGCAGCTTAGATAAAGAGAACACTTTGCCAAAGCACACATTTGGGGTTTGTTGTAAGGCAAGGATTTAACTCTGATTTTCCATGCTTATTCCCTGGAAAAGCCTTTCTCTCCAAGGGTATCACCAGCATGGTGTCCTGGAGGAACACCTCACCAAGCTCACATTGCTGGGAGCAGACTAAGTCATCGCTCAGCTGAGCAAGCTCACATTTTTATGATTTTGCTGGACTGTGAGAGGCAAAAAAAACCAAACCCTTTCCACCTTGAGTCCTGAAATAGATTTTGAAGGAACAGGCCACATGCTGCCTCCTTGGCCCAGGTGACAAGAGCAGGTCTTTGATGAGAGGTTGCTGCCAGCGTGGGGCACTCTCTGATTGCGCGCTGCCCAGCACCGTGGGCTCGCTGCTGGTGCTGGCACCAGACCCAGACATGCTGGTGTCAGAGAGAAGCTGTCGCAGTGGGCTCTGAATTCATGAATCTCAGCTCCACAGGAAGAGGAGCAGCTTGCTAAAGCTTTGCAGAAGGCTAAAAACACCACTTCTCACAGCTAAAGGATTCCTACCTATTTCTTTAAGTTGTCTGTGTTCTCCTTTGGTAGACAGCATCTTGGAAACCGAAGCTGGGATCTAACACCCCAGTGGCACTTAGTTGTCTTTTAAGTCCCATTTGTTACATACTTGTGTGTTTTACCAAATTAAGGGCTGTAACAGCCTTGAAATATCCACATTTGGCTTCACATTTGGTTTCAGCTGAATATGTAGCATGTAGTGTCTATGAGCTACATGTTGGGAATTATATTGTTGAGGTGTTGGTTAGATAGCAATAACTAAAGTTTCACTGACTAACAAAAGTTTCTGCATGAAACAGAATGTCATCATGAACAAAATCATGTTTTTGAAGAGCGTCTTTATTTTTAATCAGTTTCAGCATGCAGAGAGAAACATGATCTCCTTTGCATGATATAATGTAAAGGGAACAGTCTTATTAGGAAGGAACGGAAGAAGGAAAGAGGTAAAGAAAAGATGCTCTGCAGTGACGTTTGAAAGTTGTGTTAATTCCAGCTTTGTCTGGAACATTGTTTTCTGCTTTCACATTTTGTGTTCTTGACTTCCTAAAGAGAGGACTAAGTTTTTAGAGATCTTTTAGGAAGAAATATCATTTAATGAACCACTTCAGTTAAGTAAGAGTGGATGCTAAGTGATGTGGGCTAATGAGACAATTTAGGTTGAAGGGTTTATATGGAAAATCTCATGCAGTTAAAACAGAGTAAGAAAACAGGAAAAAGAAAGAAAAGTTACTTGTTGGAGTGATGAAATAGGAAATGAGCAGAATATTTCTAAAGCCATAAGATTTTTCCTAGGATCATAAAGCTTCCAAGGGTTTTTACAGATCGTTGTCTAGGTGGAAACAAATTTTAACACTGCAGTACAAGGTTGCTGTCCTTTTAAGTGCTGTAGAGCAGCAAGGGCTTCCTGCTCAGCTTTACAACAACAATTTACAGGGCCAAAGCTCTTCTTGATGAGCAGCACCTTGATTTACACAGTGTGTCCTGGTACACTTTCTGGACAGAATGAATGTTTAATAAGGACATGATAATGTGACCAGAAATATCCATAGTTTGGCTAAGAGATGACATTTGGGTTTTGTTTGTTCTTTTTTTGTTGTTAAGTAAGCAGTGTCTTTTTCAATTTTGAATTAATTTTGTTGTTGTTCTGTGATATATAAAGCTGAAGAAGCTGTAAATCATAGGAACAGCCCTTCTAATGACAATTTGTTGCTCTGTGAATATCCTCCAGACATTTTTGCCTAGCTTTTCTTTCTTACCGTAGATTTTTAAGAGACCTTTTAAAATTTTGACTCTCCACATGTTGCAGCCACCACTGCAAGGAGAGCTGTAAAGTAAATGGTGAAATGGCAGCATCATTTTCTATTTTGCCCTTGAAATTTATATTATTTCTTTTTGAAGTTGGTGGTTGGGATTTTTCTCTGAGGGAAGGCCCTGAATTTCTGTTCAGAGAGAGGCCTGCATTTCTTTTGCTGCAGAAAGTGTATAATTTGAAACTATTGATGTATTTTGCAGGACTTTTCTGATTTTTAAAGTTCTCCTCAAGAACTGTTCTAGCACACTACTTACATTTATTCCCCAGCTTTCTAAAGCTTTTCCAGCATCAGGAACAAGCTCAGGCTGCTATTAAATTGGGTTTGCCATCTTCAAATAGTGTGAGCACAATCAGCATTTAGTAAAATAAACATGGCCCCATTATTTCTTAATGCCTTGCTTAACAACTTTAAGATTAGACTGCATGTCCCAAACTCCCAGTAGGCAGCACTTAAACAGTGAGTAATATTTCTGTCTGCCGTAGTCAAGTAATCCCAAATGTAAGTAATTTACAGGATGGCATTAGGGACTGTTACAAGAGACATATTGTAATATGTCACTGAAAATCAGTCTGCCTCTGCACATTTGATCAACAGCCAGATGGAGGCTTTTATCACATTTATTTAATCTGAAATATACATAGTAATTACAGTGGACCTCTGATTTCTCAGTGCTCATTGCTGTCTCAAGAGAAGGTAGGAAATGAATCTGTCAGTTGCAAACTGGTGTGGATGTGACCCCCTTGGTAGAGTCTGGATGTGTTGCAGCCAGTGGTCCTGACAGTGGAGATCCTGCTGCTGGAAATTAATGTGTGCTGCCAAGTTAAAAACAAAACACCAAAAAAGCAAACCAGAAACTGTAGCTTTACTTTTTTTATGAAAACAGAAAGCCTTCAGGAAAGCAAAGATCAACATTATTCTTAGCAAATCCATTACCAATCAATGGCTTTAAGAGCAAACTGTGTCTTACTAATAGCTGGATGGTATTTAACTTTGAGGCATCTGAAAACAACAGTCTTAATGTTCCCAGAGGAGAATTTGGTTAAGCTATTGAATTCCACCAAGAATGTCATTATTAAATGGGGAAAATATTGCTGTTGACATAAAGAATTAATAGCATTCAATTAAACCAGGGGTTAAAATTCAAACAAATTGAAGGTAGTTTTATTTCTTGGACAGAAACTTCACGAATGGATGTTGCCATTGTCAAAAAAAAAATTTACAAAAGGTTTTATGCCCTAATTAGAGCAGCTACAGAAGATGCCTCACATATTCACAGTGCTGCACACCTTCTTATCAATAATTTACTCCACTTTTCAGTTACTCTGTGCATTACAACAGAGTGCCTCTGCTAATGTCTCTCACATCTCTCTTTCTGAGATGAGCTGGATCCGTCAACATCTTTTTTTGGATCAGTTACCCTAACCACAAGTATGCCTGGCCCTATACCACAAGTATCTTCTGGAGATATATTGACAGATAAAATATGCTATTAACTGCCAAAGAGGAAATTCTGTTACAATTACTCATACTCAGTAGTCCCATGACAGATTAAATTACTATTCAGCTTGAATAAGGTGTCAGATTCTAGCTGTAAGTGGCTGGTTTACTGGGGTGTTTTGATGTCATTATAGGCTTATAATTATTCTAATCTGATTTGGTAAGAAAAAATTAGTTTGACAAGCATAAAGAATTCATTTGAACAATAGGTTTTCTTCCACCACAGACCAAGTTTTAATTAGAACTGTTCTTCAATTAAATTAAATCTGCCCTTCTTGGTTTTAAAACTCTCATGAACATCCTCATACAATTCACCTTGTACAGCTGTGAATCTGTTACTGCTTCTCTGATCCTTTTACAGCCTGTTCTTGGCTAACTTTTTGTGGCTCTGCTTTACTGCTGAGAAAGTCTCCTCCCCAGCTTCTGCCTCAGGAGCAGCTTTGTCTCTCCCTCTCTCTCGCCACTTCACTGATTCTCTCCATCCATTTGTTTCATTCCATTTCTTAACTACAAGTAGGTCTTTCTTCCACTGCTTACTTGAGGCGGTATTTATCATTTGAGCTCTGCAGTGCTACTGATTAGCTCTGTGAAGCAATCTGTGAGGGAGTTCACAGAACAGCATAAAAAGCAAGGTGGCAAAGCAGTAGAACTATTTATGCTACTTTTTGGTAGGCTTTAAGCTATTGGGACTTCCTTAAGTTGTCAGAGAAAGTTTCTTAAATTCTTTGAGCGACCACTCTTTTAGCAATCTCACCGTAGTTCATGATGTGTAGTTATGGTGATAGTGACTTGCTTTCTCACAGTATGTGAAAGATAAGACTGCCAGAGACCGTCTGAGTGCCTGGCCCCAGCCCCTGCAATGGCAGCCAGCAACAGATGTCCACGCTCAGCCAATCCCACGGAGCACATGTGCCATGATCCCTTCCCACACAGTCATGTTCGGATCTTCTCCAGCAAACCAAAGTCTGTAGGAAGTGACTGAAAGCCACAGCTAAGAGTTACTGTGAGGAAGGGAGCAGAAAAGTACATTGGCACCTCCAGTTTCTGTATCAATTAGAGAATGGTTTAATATTTATATAGATAATTAACTTCTGGTGACAGGAAAAGGGGTTGTGCACACCCCTACTCCACCTGGTCTCAGGCCTTTCTTTGATGAAGAAAGCCAAGAAGAGCAGGGATCCTCCTATACTTATTGGTGGGAAGTCATCAAAAGAAAGATGACAGTTATGAAATGTGTTTTTTGTCACAAAGTAGGAAGTCATGAATCTTGATTTTCTAGGTAGAGATGGGTCCTTTTTTTTAAAATATCTAATAGGTGAATATTTCCAAACTTCAATCTGTTCTCTTTTGTTTTCTGCAATGAAGGCACTGAGCATTCTGGAACTTCACTAGAAGATGAAAATTAAAATGCTGGAACAGTTGACTCATTCAAATTAACAGGGAAATTCTCATGTCATCTGTGCTAGTTGTCTCTTTCCCTACAGCCTCCTGTTTCAGCAGACAGAAGTTATAGCTGGATGGGCTGCAAGTATTTCTTCAAACCCAAAATTGACTTAATTATCCTCTACAGAAAATAGGATGAAGGCAAAAAGTTGCAGATTTCAGGTCTTTTTTTTCTAAAGATGAAGTTTGAAGCAATTAATGAATTTATTGACAGCCAAAAATATAATGTCGTCAATACGAAAAGTCTTTTATGTGGTCTAATTAGAGGAACTGTTCCCTTCAGAAAACTGGAGCTTTTAAAGCAGCACCAAAAAAAAAATAAGGAAAAAAATCTGAAAAAAACACTGTGTCAATGACACAGGCACAAAATCTGGAACAAGGCTCTAAGGACCCTGAAAATTATTGCTAAACTTTCCTTCTTAACATTGTAGCTATACAGCTCTCCTCCAAGCACTTTAAAAAAATACACTTCCAAAATAAATAGGTGAGGATAATGCTTTTATTCACTTTGACAAGGGCCGCCTACTCACAAATACACATCAGCAGAAGGCATTTGGGTTTTTCTCTCCACTGAAAGGAGTCTTAGATTCACAAGAACAACATGAACTCTTCAAAAGGATCTGTGGTTTCAGCTACTGAAACATTAGTGTGGGACTTATCCTTCTGGGATGTGGGCTCTTCTTAATAGGAATGTATATATAATTCAGTACTGTGAAAAAAAACCAACCACTTAGAGCAAAATGGGCCAAATGTACTAATGTGCTACTGCAGTAACCTGTGAAGAAACGGCTATCAATTTCTTTGAAGATTTACAAGGAAACTTTTTTCTTGCCTGTCTTCTGTATGGTTGGTGATGTTCTACTATTAAAATAGCAGTTTATCTATGCTGTATATTAGTACACTGTTTTGTTCTTCTTTGCTTCAGGCACTGAAGGAAAAAGAAGCTTTTCACATATTTTAAGTTCAGAATTGGTTAATAACAAAACACATTTTCAGTGAATTTCACAACCAGCCCCTTTGGGCAGCTACTCTTTGCAATTTAAATGAAGGTGCAGAAACTTTCTTCTCCCCCTTTAACAATACTTTCACAAGTTTCACGTACATGTATTTCAGTGGTTAGTAGTATATTACAAAAGGAGATTAAAAGTACCTATTTGAGTACTCCAGGCCAGGCAAGGGAAATTGAACTCTGGTGTGCCCAAATTAAGATGCTAAAATGGGTAAATTCTACTTACCAGCATTTATCACAGAGAGCACTACTGCCACTTTTCCTAAGGCAAATACCTTGTCAGCTATCACTTCAGTCTAAGCTTCTATCCATATTGTGAGAAAATTCCTACTTTAATCTTTTTTCCTACTCATGTAAGACTAAAACATTGAGGTTCTGTTTTTGAGGTTGGGGGTGGGGGGGTTGGTTTTTATTGTTGGGTGTTTTTTGTTTGGTTGATTCGGTTTGGATTGGTTTAAGTTTTACTTCTTCTTCCAGAACTTGCATTGGTGGGACAGTAAAATATGGACTATATGGCTATATCTGGCAAATTATATTAGTCTAACTACATTTTAAAATCCAAGTTTGTGCCATAAGCTGCATGAAGAAATCTTCTCTGGTTTCTATGGAATGCCTCATGGCTGACTGCCTTTTAAACTGAATTGTAGAATTATTGCAGTATGAGCTGACCTGTTACATAACAAGAAGGAAGAGAAGCAGGAAGGGTCAGTTTTGGGGGAAAAGGGGTGAGGTGGGAAGGGCTCAGATGTTGTAAATGCCACCTAACCATGTCAAAAGCTTCAAACAGGGTCTGTGCTGTACTGGATGCTAAAATATTTGCAATGGAGAGAAAACTAATGAAAAATTGATTCTTGGGCAGAGATTTTGATGGAAGCTTTTGCCTGTGTTAGGGTTTTTATAAATGTATCTTTCCTACACATTCTCTGGTATCTAATAAGGTCTGAGCTCCTGCTGTAACCTGTGCTCTCAGGTTAGTTACAACAAAACAATAATCTTGAGATCTTTACTGTCTATTAAGACCTGTTGTAATGGATTCATGGCTCTTAAGTAATTTGGGAAGAGTGAGAGCATGATCACACAAGGAATCTTTCCTTAGGAAATGAAGCTGATATGCAGAGAAATGTCAATGGGTAATATTTCTACTGTAATGTATATTCACTGGTGGACTTCACAAAATCCAAAATTACTTGCTTCCCATAGTTTTTGCCATTTGCTCTCTGCCATCTAGAGCACTTAAAAGTAGTGCAGGTTTAGATGTCTCATGATTTGTGATTCCCTGATAGATTTTCTCCAGAAATGTTCATTTCTTTTCACCCTCATCTGCATCAATTCAACAGCCTCTCGAATATGACAATTTATTTAATTTTGGTACTTTTCAGGTTTCCCCACCTGAAAATGCACATTTCTTTACTGATCTCATTTTGGTCCAGGCCCTTCAAACAATTGCTTTTTCAAGAGTATGCAGTATTGGCAAGTTGTATTGGGGGTGGTACCAAGATCCTGAATGTGGGGAAAGAAGCAGGAGTCATTTGAAGGGATTTTTCTGACCCATAAATTGTAACATGGAGCCATGCCCCAGGATCCCTTGCTGGAGTGATTTAACTGTGCCACAGCAATTGATTATTCATGAAATCAGTAAAAGTGACTGTAGGTTGGTGGTTTCAGAACGTCTGTGAGAAAAGGGACATCCCTATTCTTTTCCCAGCCTTAAGGAACAGTAATTTTTTAATAATTCATATACTTAATATCTCTTCATTTTGTGAATGCTATTTAAGCCTCACAGCAATTTAGGACCCTCATTTCCAATTTTTTCTTATAGTAGGAATGATCAAAACAAATTACTGTTTTGGATGCCTCAAACCTAAGTCATCTCAGAGTGATTTTTTTTTTTTAAACTTCAGCATGTGAGACAAAAATACACATTGATAAAGTTTGGTAGGAAAGGGAGAGACCTGAGCATATATTCCCCAAAATATGCCATTTCAGCATTCACAAATGTACTTGTTCTGCCTTTGCTCAGGAAAGGGTTATCTGACCCTTTCCTGCAGCCTGCTCAGTAAAGTCAACTATGCATAAATAAGAAGGAAACTTATGCATGAAAAACTGAAATTAGATGAATAATTAACATATACTTTATGCAGAAGCATAAAAAACTGTTCCAAAATTTCTCTGCTTAACTAAAGTGTGAATTCATATTAAAATATTCTACAGTGAAACTTTGTCAGCAGATCATAAAAAGCACATACCTACTTATTTAAAAGGTCTAAGATTTATCTGATGTGTTTCATTTCTTAATGATACTTTTTTTTTATTGTTCTTGGTAATTTTAAGAATGTTATTTAACTTAAGTGTGTGTTTCTTCATTTAAGTGTATTCACTGTTTGTGAACAAACAATAATGGCCAAGAAGCTGAAAATGGTTACATCTTCACAACATCAGCAGGCAGTATTTTGAAGAGGCTTCCTAAATTTAGAACAAAAGCAAATAAAAGAGAGTTATGGGCTTTTGTGTCATTATCTTTCTGTAAGATTTTCTTAGTCTCATCAAAAGATGAAATAAACAGAAGCAGAACTGATTTTGAAGATCTAGTCTGATTGCAAAACTGTAATTTCACTGTTTCAGGCCATGACTATTGTAGCTGTTGGTGCTCATGCAGTTAGAAAAACAGTATATATTTAAAATGATAACAGTATAATCTGATATTTTTTTTTAACGGGAACAGCTGGATTATAAGTATGTATGTGCTGTATGGATACCTAAAATACAAAAAGGCATAGTTTCCAAATCCCTGTATTTCTATCTTTCAAATACTGTTCAGGCACATTTTGACATAGTAATTATTTATATGATGATAGGTAGCCCCAGATCTATAATTCACTCATGGGGCTTAGGTCATTTCATGAAAGGGAAAACTATAGTGCATTACTCTGTATGCATAATGTAGAGCATATTTATATTTAATGCCAACATTATTTTTCGATGAGGAGACTATTCATGAGGTACGCTTCCTGTTCAGAATATTGTTTATGTTGTACAGATTTTCAAATTTGAGATAAAAAAACCCAAACTTGTTTCCCAAGAAAATATCGACCACTTTGAAGGTTCTTTATTTTCTTCTCCTCCATCTTTGCCTTCCTCTCCTTCTTTCCTTTCCTCTTTTTAATAAAAGAAATTGTTCTCCAGTAATATAAGTCATGTATAAGTTTTTTCCTGGACAAACTTCTTTAGCAATATTAACCAATATAATGTTGATAGCATGATTAAGATTATAGCAAAAAATATAATACTACTTTTACAGTCTGACGAATACATACATTAATTTTAATGTTAAAAACCTTCAACCTATAGCAGCATTATAATCTCATCAATCTACACCAATGGGTGGAAACCTTATATTTATGCTGGCTTTAGGTCACTTCCTGTAGTCACATCAGATATGTCAGAGCAGGAGTGAGTCACTATATATAGGAAATCACCTGAGGATGAACACACAGAGGTATACTCATCTCAGTGTCTTGTGAAGATTTTTATCTATAATGTTTATTAAAGCTCACAGAGGGCATACATTGTAAATGTGGGTAT
Organism: Campylorhamphus procurvoides; assembly: GCA_013396655.1. Taxonomy (NCBI): domain Eukaryota; kingdom Metazoa; phylum Chordata; class Aves; order Passeriformes; family Dendrocolaptidae; genus Campylorhamphus; species Campylorhamphus procurvoides. The sequence goes on along the minus strand of WBMV01002155.1, from coordinate 1,586,596 downwards.
TGAACTAAGGCTGCGCACTTCAATCAGCTTTTAAAAAAATGCCTCTAGATAAAGTTCTGTGCTAACCCTTGCCTGGATTATACTCTGCATTGGGAAGTATATTATCCCTTTAAATATCTCCTTTTTCTTTAATATTACTGTCAGCATAGGAGCAGGAGTTAATTTTTAGTGGGAAAACATGTTCATGCTTCTCCTGACCCAGTGTTGTAGTAGAGCATCTCCTGCAGGTCACACACCAGACCTGGTCCCCAGAACCCAAATGGGTGCTGCCTTTTTGCTGCAGGGTGGAGGTTCAGCTCAACCTTGCCACAGGCACCACAAAGAGGAGGAATTTTCCAGATGGCTCAAGCAGGCTGGCATTTCTGCAGCAAGCTGTCACCTTCCGTTTTCTCAAGTGACCAGTCACCTCCTCCTTGCTCTGCTCCAAAACCAAAGCCCTTTTGAGTGATGGGAGGGGATGGCTACATGCTCCAGGCTCTTGCTCTGTAAAGCACTCTTGCTTTCCCTGTAAATCTGCTGGTGCACAGAACTTGGGGTCAGTTTTAATCATCAAAATAGAGCCTATATGCCCTTGGATTGATTATGTGTGCTCAGCATAGTGCCACTAACAGCAGCACCATGCCAGGAGCTTCACAGAGATGGAGGAGGGAGCAGGCACAGATGACTTTATGTTTTTAGCTTTTTTTGTGGCATGATACCTATTATTTGCCATCATGTCCACAGAAGTGCTGTGACTGGCCTCTCCAAAGTTCTCTCAGCAGCCAGAAGAGAATGATGTGGGAGCTCAGAAAGCCAGGAATAAATGACAGTCATATCTAATGAGTCCAGTGACTGTTAAGAGTAGAACTGAACCTGTAACAATGGCCACACAACTATGTGCCCCAGATGAACTGAAAGTGTAGTTTCAGAATGCCCCACAATTTACAAAAGGAAGGGAAAACATGATTTTTTTATTTCATCTATTTAACATTATATTTACATATACTTGTCTATAGAGCATAGAATCATAGAATGGCTTGAGTTGGATGGGACCTTAAAGATCACCTAGTTCCATGGGCAGGGACACCTTCCTCTAGACCAGGTTGCCTAATGCCCCATCCATCCTGGCTTTGAACCCTTTCAGGGGTGGGGCATCCACCGCTTCTCTGGGCAACCTGTACCAGTGCCTCACCACCCTCAGAGTAAAGATTTTTTTTCCTAATATCTAATTTAAACCTAACCTCTCTCAGTTTAAATGCATTTCCCCTTGTCTTATCATTACATCCCTTTGTAAACAGTGCCTCTCCAGCTCTGTTGCAGGCTCTCCTCAAGTACTGAAAAGCCACAATTAGGTGGCCCGAAGCCTTCACCCCAAAGCCTTCTCTTCTCCAGGCTGAACAATCCCAATTCTCTCAGCCTTTCCTCATAGAGGAGGTGCTCCATGCCTCTGTTATCTTGGTGTCCCTCCTCTAGACTTACTCCAACAGGTCAATGACCATCCTGTGCTGGGACCCCAGAGCTGGGTGCAGCACTGCAGGTGGGATGTGTCCAGAGCGGAGCAGAGAGGTAGAATCTCCTCTCTTGACCTGCTGCCCACCCTGCTTTGGATGCAGCCCAAGATACAACTGGCTTTCTGGGCTGCCAGTAAACATGGATGGGTCATGTCCAGCACTCCAGGTCCTTCTCAGAAGGCCGGCTCTTGATCTGTTCATCCCCCAGTCTGTGTTCATACTAGGGTCTGTCCCAACCCAGGTGCAGCACCTTGCTTTTGGCATTATTAAACCTCATGAGATTCCCATACTTGATGTACTGATGCATTTTACTGTTATACAGTGATCATAGTCAGCAGAATGTAATTATGGTGTTATGGAATCGCACCACGCCAGCAATATCAGAGGCCCTTCCGTCATCTTCACAGACTTGCCCTCTTTTCTGTGTAAATATTTTTCCTACCTTTCCCTTTTGCAAAGCAAAGAAGTTGTTTGCAAACTATTTGTAGAGTATAAACAGCTCCTACAAGTGAAATGCCCTTGAAGCAGGGAGAGTGGACTGATTGCAGCATACAGTACATGCTAATAGCATCTTCAGAGAATTACTATTACTTCATAGCAGAGGCGTTTTCATTATAATAGAAATCTTACCATGATTCTCAGATTGAATTTTTACCTTCTTCTGCATGTATCTGGTGAGTCAACAGTCACAGGTGGCTGGTTCATTGTTCAAAAGCCCCAAAGAATTACTCACCCCTAAGTAGTGCCATTTCCCGTGATTGCCTCTTTGCAACTTCTGTGAAGCATCAGGCGACAGAACAGGCTAATGACCAGCACAGAAAGCCTGAATCTGACAGTATTCCTAGTGCTCTGCACAGAGTTAGTAAAATGAACCTGATAATACATTGTTATATCTATTGTAGCATACTCACGTTGGGTATTAATCGAGCATTCGTAAATTCACAAACTGACACTCGAGGCTGAATGATGATCTTTCAGGTTGCCTGATACCTTTATCTGGCCAAATTCATGCAGACTCAGCCATGTGCAGAGGAACTTGGCATGGCTGCACTTTATCTGCCTTTTTATTTCTGGTGCAGTAGGATAGGAATGAGGCAAAAAGAATATATAAGGGTTCCCCACTGAGAATCAATTCTATAAATTATGTATTATGCAGACACTATTCTGCTGATGCTATCTGATCCCCAATTCTCAGTTCCTTGTTTTTCCTTCTATAAATAGCTATGGCCAGGTTTTCAGCTGTAAAATAACAAGGACAAAACTAGAAACCTTTCCCATTTAATAACCTCTGCCAAAGAAGAAGAAGGTAATATTTTTCATAAGTGTGATGTTCTCAGGGTTTTAACAATCTGGGAAGACAAGAAGCACGGTGTTGTTGATAAGATACTGGGGGTAAAAGTGGGAATAACCATGCTGAATATTAAAGAGGGAAATGCCCTGTTTTCAGGATGATCGGCATAAAACTTGGTATTGTGAACTTTCCTGTCCTATTTTGTCTGTGTAGGACCACTTTTGTTTTTTGTTTCTCCCTCTAGATCCAAATGCTTTGGCTGGACAGACTGGACCTGACCACGCTCTTATAGGAGGCATAGTGGCTGTAGTTGTGTTTGTAACACTATGTTCTATAATTCTCCTGGGTCGATACCTGGCAAGACATAAAGGTAGGACAGATTTAGTGGAAGTTCAGTCACTTTTGGAAGCAAGGCATGATTTCACCTGGGAGTGCCATTCCCTTTTGCCTTCCCCCATCTGCCAAATGATGTGAATAAAAGAGCTTAGTCCACAGTCCAGTTGTAAGTGAAGCCCCTGTGAATTTTAACCAGTTTTCCAGTGGAATGGCTAAGGCAAGGGACAGGTGGTCAGTCACATGCCAAGGCCATCTTAGTTATTTAGAGAGACTAAGAGGTGTGATTGCCACCTGGTTTTGCCCCTTAACTCTTGAGTACATGATCTCATAGTTTTAACTAGTATATGAGTTCAGCAGGATATATATATATATATATATACAGAGAGAGAGAGAGAGAGATTGAAGATTTTTAATTTTAATAAATTGTCCTAGTATTTTACATGTGTATTGAAAAGATAATATTAGAAGCCAGTGGTGAGTTTTCAAATCAGTTTACCAAGGATCCCACTGGAATAAGAGGTTCATTCCTGGGGCAAGCTTTACTTTTTCAGTGATTTCACCTTAATAATTCTGCTCTTTTCATTTTCAGTCCCCTCTGCCAGATAACAGGGATGGAGTGACACTGATTTCTGTCTTCTCTATGATTTGATTTTGACCTAGTTAATTCCAAAATCATTCCCTGAGATTTAACCTCTGCATATCTTGTAGACCTATTGTTAAAACTGAGTTGATTCCCTGCCACTCCCCTCAAAAAATCTAAAAATGGAGTGAAGAGAGGATGAGTGTTGGTCGTAATTCATGAAGTCTCATTTTAGATAATCATATGTCTAGCAAACAGAAGCTGATAAAAACATCTTTTTAATTTCATTGGACTGTGTGAGGGAAAACCAAGCTTTTTATTTTTTTATGAGCCCATGAAAGTGTATCTCTTTTGTTTTGCTTTCCTGAATGAATGGTTATACTTCTTATGTCAACATAAATAATGCTTTTCACAAGGGGAAGTTAACTATTGTACACAATTCTTTTTATTCGCATCCAGAGCGTAAAAATAGCTGTGATAGTATAATGTGAGTTGGTTCAGTTAATAAAACTGCCTCAATTCTGTAATTCTTGAAAACTACTATGATACAATTCTGTAAAATTAAAGTATAGATACAATCTAGAAAAAAACAAAAAGAGAAATACTCAGTGGACATTAAAAAAAAACCCAAAAAACAAAACTCAACAAACAACAATAACAAAAAACCCCAATATATTTATGAATATCCAAATTAGTTTGGTTTTGATGGGTAATTACTCTATGAAATAACCGAGATTTTATCACTTATTCTAGTATTGCAGAGTGCGTTGCATATTACTGCAGTTAGATAAAGTGGATTTTTATTAAAATATTTCCTTAATTTATTGTGGCTATACTAGAGCTTGTGTGTGCCCATTATCAACAGAAATAGTGCAAATATTTCCTAGGCAAATGAGAAAGTTGAGTGTACCTTTATGATGCATACTAAAGCTGTGTAAAAATATTTGTCCATTCATTAAACAATTGAAGCATTGTTAGAAATGTACTTCCTAAAATGCAGCATAAAGCTAAAAAAACCAAAACCACCTCTAATGTGTCTTCTTTTTTTTTTCTTTCCTGTTGTACTGATTCCTATAGGAACATATTTAACAAATGAAGCAAAAGGAGCTGAAGATGCACCTGATGCCGACACAGCCATTATCAATGCAGAAGGCAGCCAAGTCAATGCAGAGGAAAAAAAAGAGTATTTCATTTAGATGCAGAGCTAGAATCTTTGGAGTTTTACTTATCAGGCTGACTGTTGGAGAAAACTGGCTATCATTTCTCAGAATTCATTTCTGCCATCTTGTACTATCTTTATTAACTCGCATACCTGCTATAAGTAGCCAGTTTATGCCAACAATCAGCTGTTGACATCATCATTCTATAATTACAGTATCATGCATAAAACAGGACATTTCCTATTGCCTAAAAATCATATCCACTGCTCTCTTAACATACAGTGCTTGAATATACAGCCTTAACAATGTTAATCATCATCTTAATCCAAGGTTTCTACATTTTTAAATGTTATGCAGCTTTCTTTTTTCAGTTTTCTTTTATCATGTCCCTACTAGTATGTCATAGAACATAATTCGTAATGAATACTACTAGGTAAGGTCCTAATTTACTTATGGAAAATGTTAAGTCTAAGATTAGAGGTTTACAAAGAATGTTTTATACATGTCTATCTATAATTCAAAAAGCAATTTGTTTTTGAAACATATACCCTTGGAAACACAATTTGAAATCTTTTAGTATAGTTTACTGTATGTTTGGATTTGGTGGAGAAAAAGATCAGACCACTGAATTTTTTGTTTTGTTTTGCTTTGTTTTGTTATGATATAAATGGTACCTTGACAGCAATGCTGTGTTTCAGTGGTGAAAACATGCTGAATAGCTACACAGATCCTGCAAAATTAGATAATAGTGCTTTATTTGAAACAACTTGTCCTGCCCTTTTACTGGCTTTTGGAATCACAAAGATTAGAGAACTTTCTGAGTAATTTATGTTTTTATAATTTATTTGCTAAACATGAACTCACCTGCCTATTCAAATTTGAAGTGTTCATGGGACACAACTACAAGGCATTTTAGTATCTGTATATAGTGCATATAATAAATTCAATTAAACATTATTTGATACATATTCAACTTTTTTGGCAGTAGCTAAGTCAGTCACAAGTAAGCATTTTCTAATGTCCATTATATCCCTTTAGATATGACTCAAACCAATATTCTGAGTAGATAACATGTATTAGTATTTTTTTGTCTGTATGTCCTAGCACTGTTCAGCAGCAAACTTTTCTAGTTCTTGTTAATTTTTTCTTTGTTATACAATGGAAGCACAATGTTATATGGAAAGGTAGTTTTAAGCTAACAACCAGTGCACAGCCTCAGGTTTTAAATTACAACCACATTTGATTACTATCCTTAAAAAATACTATTGAGTTGCTAAAATTCTCAGTTTTTAATTTGGCAGTTCCAGAGCTGCTTCTCTATGTTGGTTTGCCAAAAAAAAAAAAAAAAAAAAAAAAAG